>CAJUYG010001228.1:53364-66788 GCA_910591675.1 Galerucella calmariensis
CCCCGGCATCGCACGGGTTCTTCTTGATTCTCGCGCCCGTATTTTTACGATTACTCCTAAGATATTCATTTAAATTATATGGTGTGGAAAAGTAAAATAATGTGCATAAAATGCTTTAAACCTATAACTTATTCAAAATAATAAGGTTTTCCCACTAGACCACGCTATAGACGGAAATTAGTTTGAGGTTTCCCCAGAAGACGGAGCTAGAAACGTGAAATAGTTCCAGGGTTTTAGATAGGTGGAATTAGTGACAGAGCTTTGTTCAAGGATTTTCTACTAGATGGCTCCAGAGATAGAGATTAGTTCAAGGTTTCCGCTGGATATTGTACCACCTTTTAAGGTGATAAAAGGGCGATAGACTGAACTATTGCCGATCTGAATTTTAGCATTTAGCTAAAATTGGGTTAATTAATTTTTTTAAATTAAGGCGTGACATTTTATTACCGAATACCTACCATGTATGTATGTATGTATTTTGGGGTGACATTCACTGAGACCTAAGTTTCTGAGGAGTGTCCCAGAAACTAGTAGCTCCTTTAGTCCCATTTCCCGGAGGAATTTTAGGATATCTGCAGGCTTCAACTTCGGTAAATATTCCTCTTCTTTCCAGTAATCTCCCAGGTGCTGTTCTCTAGGATTCTGAAGAACTGTGCAGTTGGAAAGTATGTGGATGGAGGTTTCTTCTTCCATGCCAGAAAATCTACATTCTTCCTCCACTATTTTGAGCCTTTTCAGGCGACAAATTCCCCCTTAGGATCGCTGTTAAAACTCTTAGCTCAGTTTTACTTTGACTTATGCATTCATTTGATCTCAACAGATTGTAGTCACCTTGAAGAATCTTCGATTTCCTAAGAACTGCTATATCCTTCCAATGGTCAGATCTTCTCTTTTTCTCGGCTTTACCATTTCTTCCAATATTACATTGGGGCTGATTCCGCAAAAGGGTTCAGCCCCCCAGAAACGTATTTCAGTCCCCCTCTTTACTAGTTCATCTGCTATTTCATTTCCTTCTATTCCAGTGTGTCCTGGAATCCATAATAAAGTGACTATATTGTTCTCGCCTAGTTCATTGAGTTTGTCTGGGCATTCCCACACCATTTTGGAACTGATTACACAAGAATTCAATGCTTTAATGGCTGCTTCACTATCCGACATTATGATATTCCTTTGTCTTCTGTATCCTTTATCAATATTGAACTGGGCGCTTTTTTATGGCGTGAATTTCCGCTTGAAAGATACTTGGGGTTTTTCCCAAGCTTTTAGAGTGTTTGGTTCCTGGCCCGAACACTCCTATCTCAGTTCCTTCTATTGCTTTTGAGCTGTCTGTGTACCATTGAATGGCATTCTTTCCAAGTCTGGTAATGGTATTTGGATCCCATTCCTTCTTGTTGCTAAATTCCGTAACCAATTTTTTACGGAAAAAATACCTACCATGCAAGCTTAAATTATTTTCCTGAAAATTTCTTGATGGCATGATTATTATGAAAATTATCCCGGGTCGCGAAGCCGTAGAATGTGTTTCCCCAATTAAAATCTTCGTAAAAACAGTTCGGAAGTTCGGCAACCTCGCTACGAGGAGCTTTTCTCATGCTCTCTTGACCTCTCATCAACTTAATAGCCGTTACAGGTTTTGTTTTCGAGGTAGTTCTACGATTTACTACTCTATTTTTACACTTTTTGTCCTTTGTTGAGCATGACTCATATTTTGGTCTAAATTACTAGTTAAAATTCAGTAGCGGTGCATTCAAATTTTACTAATGACCAAATACAGTAGATCACAAAACAAAACTAAAGATGGAAGTATCCTTGAATACATAACAATCCAGATTATTATTCTTTGTTAAGAAACAATACAATTTATTAAATGAAATAGCTTTCTTAGTGTCAACACTTACTTTTTATACAGTGTGTTCACGGATATGGTGGCTCAACATTTTTATTTTTAGTTTTCATACTGTCAAATGTCAATGAAAATGAAATGAAACTTGAGCAAAATTATTTATTTGTAGATGTTGAGACTGTGATTTTAAAAGTGGTCTGCCGGTATGATATATAGGTATAACTTTTCAATTTCAATTTTTTATATATAGGGCGATTCATAACTATTGCGACATAGACTAAGGGAAGGTTAGAAATCAGACATGCCACAAGACGGTATGATGAAAAAGTATAACTTTTCAAAGAAATTCGTTACGGAATTAAGCAACAAGAAGGAATGGGATCCAAATACCATTACCAGACTTGGAAAGAATGCCATTCAATGGTACACAGACGGCTCAAAAGCAATAAACGGAACTGGGATAGGAGTGTTCGGGCCAGGAACCAAAACACTCTGAAAGCTTGGGAAAAACCCCAAGTATCTTTCAAGTGGAAATCCACGCCATAAGAAAGTGCGCTCAGTTCAATATTGATAAAGGATACAGAAGAAAGCACTGAGCTCTTGTGTAATCAGTTCCAAAATGGTGTGGGAATGCCTAGACAAACTCACTGAACCAGGTGAGAACAATAAAGTCACCTTACTATGGATTCCAGGACACACTGGCATAGAAGGAAATGAAATAGCAGATGAACTAGCAAAGAGGGGGACTGAAATACCTGAACCCTTTTGCGGAATCAGGAATAAAATAAGTCTTCTCCACCTTGGTGTGGACATTGTAGCCTGAATGGGCATATGAAAAAGCTCAAAATAGTGGAGGAAGAAGAATGCAGATTTTATGGCATGGAATAAAAGACATGTCTCAGTGAATGTTACCCCAAAATACACACATACATACATACAAGAGGTCTGCCATTAGGATATTTCTGACCACCTGTCAAGAAAATGTTTCACCAGTTCGTTGAACGAAAATTGTCAATCGATTTACAACGAATCACAAACGAATTGTCGGAGTGGGAGCAATTTGCAATCGATTTTAAATTCCTTTCCATGACCAAACCTCAAATTTGGTATTTCAATTTTTGTGACAAATATTCAAAATAAATATTTTGTAGCGCCGCTGTCGAGACGTGAGTCAAAAAAATTTGTTTCAAACCAGCAAAGACGTGATTTTATATTCGCCTCGTCTGTGAGATTTTCGTCTCGAGTAGCCCATAGTTAACCCAAGTAGTTACAACTATTATAGAACTTATTTTCGGAATTTTTACGTAACCACCGTTGATCTATTACTGCTATAAAGATGAAGTGGCCGGCAGACCGGCATGCAATTATGGAGAAAAATGGAGAACATAATTTTTATTAGGCAGATTTATTTGGCTATTTCGTTAAAAAAGATGGATATATACTTTATTTGTGTTTTATTACTTTAAAATATTAAGGTTTCTTAGAAATGTTTCATTTTATTACTAGTTGGAAGAGAGAAAACGGCCTAAATACAAGTTAACTAAAAAGGTAACCTTTAACAAGCACTTTTTATATGTTCCGGCCATTAAAATGTAAATAAACGTGTGTAGGATGATAATACGAGGGATAGATACAAAATAACATAGAAGATGAAGGGTTCAATGAAACTCAAAGTCAAACCACAATATATTTAATGTCCGTTGGGACTCAAAACTTGCAACTAGTTTCGGTAACAATTATCATAATCAGGCTATAACAAATAGAAAATGGTACCTCATTGTAAATATCCAAAGAGACAATAAAATAGATTTAACAAAGTTGCGATCAAATAATATTTTACAATCAAGTTAAAATTATAGAGAAAATTACTTAATCTAAAATAATGAATCTATACTATAATGACAAAAGTTATGAGAAATTTAAATATTTTAAATGTTTCTAAATATAACAAATTATAAAAGTTACCTGTATGAAATTTCACAACTGGAAGGGTAAAAAAGGGATAATAATTTTAACTTGATTGTAAAATATTATTTGATCGCAACTTTGTTAAATCTATTTTATTGTCTCTTTAGATCTTTACAATGAGGTACCATTTTCTATTTGTTATAGCCTGATGATGGTAATTCTTACCGAAACTAGTTGCAAGTTTTGAGTCCCAACGGACATTAAATATATTGTGGTTTGACTTTGAGTTTCATTGAACCCTTCATTTGGATTCTAACCACATTTGAGGTATGGATGAACTCTTAGAGTTAACATAGAAGATGAAGACGAGGAAAGGAGCGATAGAAAAGGGAAGAAGGGATGGAAGGGTGGGAATGATTTGGGAAGGGACATGAAGGAAATGGGTGGGAAATGACGGAAGAGGGAAGGGAAAAGGGTGGTGGTGGATGGAAAAAAATAATGGGGAGAGTAATAATTTGGCCACATTTACGTTTATGTTCTATTTTTTAAGAAGAATTCAAATGGGGTGATGGAAAGAGGAGTAATGGAAACGGGAGGAAGGGATGGGAGGGTGGGAAATGACGGTATCGGAGAGGAAAAGAGGGGAAGTGGGGGAATGGATGGGAATGGTGGTAGAAAGAGAGAAATATTGTCGATTGTTGCACCGATGATAAGTTACATCGTTTTTATTCATATTTTTATAAATATTGACAGAAATTCACTGACAGTTGTGATTGTGAATAAATGAAAAGATTTCGCGTCTATAGAGGCGCAGGTGAATATTCCCAGTATAAAAATGTGTGGATTGACTGAAACGAATGCACATAAAATTGTAAGTGTCTATTGGCTTTTAGGAGCGTCAAAAAATATTCAATCAAATTTACCCCTTCGCAACAATTAGCGGAGAATGTTCAGTTGACGGGAAAACTGTTGATTGGCAAGGTTTCGCGTCGATTTTGTAAAATCGTCGAACATTACCGGTAACGATCCAGAGTCGGGACATCAATTTCCTGGAAATTATTTTGAGGTTTTTTTTATTTATTTTCCGCAGTGACATTTTTTAGTGTGCAGAATTGGAATGTCTGGATATTTGTCTAGTTTTTTTATTATTGAAAATTCGCTATTTTACCTAATGCAAATATAATAATAATTTTGGTATTGCAATTATCTCCGAACAATGAACATGCTAGAAGAGTTTAAGGGCCCAGTGACACCTACGGCCTGACGACTTCGACAATTGCGGAACTAGCCAAACGTTACACCCATGCTCAATCCCTTAAGAGATGGGATGGAATCAAAGGATGCAGTTTTTTCAGGATCACCCTGGGCGACCTTGGAAAGCTGGCGCTGAAGAAATATTTGGCGATGACCAAGAAAAACCTACGCTTAACAGTAGGATTTCTGACTGGCCACTGTCAACTAAGGAAGGGGCTAGTGGACACACCTCTATACAGGATGTGTGAACAGGAAGATGAAACTGTCAGGTATGTCTTATGCGAGTGTCCAGAGTTATCGTCAATAAGTAGAGTGTGTATTCGGTGAGTCTTGGCCTACACCTGCCGATATAAAGGAGATGTCTTCTAGTTACCTGTCCACCTTCCTGGGAAGGACAGGATGGAGAATGACCTAGGAGGACAACTCCTCGGGAGGATGTACAATGGGCCTAAATGCTGTCAGCCTACACGCCCCTCTCTACTCTACAGATACAGATGCTAGAAGAGTAAACTGTAGACGTATTATCTGATGCCAGCATAAACAACGTCAAAGTATATTTATTTATTTAGCTGGATTCCACCGATGTTGCCATATTGTATTATTTGAATATAATAATCATTCAATGGCACTTGCTATCCTAGTTTTGGAATGAGATAATAGAATTGGATGATAGTTATGATCAAAGGCGCAACTAGCATAAGATTTGGGAGGAGGCTGAAGAGCCAACTAGAAGGGAGGTAACAAAAAACTTTTGTTTGCACCTGCTGGCGGCTACTCTGACCTGCAAAGAAAGAAATTCTTTTGTCAAACTTTAACATCAATTTATAGTAAATACTATGCCCATACCAGCAAGTATTTTTTTTATTTAGGTAAATTTTTAATTTTATAAAATCAATATTTTGTTCTAGGTAGAGGATTAATGAAAATTATATTGATACTATCACTAAAAATATGTGACAGTCAAGCTGCCCTTAAAGCACTTCAGAGCTCTAAGGTAACATCTCGGCTGGTATAGGAATGCGGCGAAGAACTTAGAGGACTGGCGACTCGGAATAACGTAACACTGGATTGGATCACAGGTTGCAAAGGAATCGCTGGCAATGAAAAAGCTGACGAACTCGCAAGAACTCTGATGAACGGACCCTAACCAACTGTGGGCATTCCCAGATAGTGATGAGTAAAATTGGTCTTGGTCTTGCTGTCTTGGTCTTGGTCTTGCGAAAAAGCAAGACCAAGACCGAGACCAAAACCATTCTTCGACTCGCAAGACCAAGACCAAGACAGAATGAACAAGAACAAGACTAATACCAAGACCGACTATGCAAGACCAAGACTAAATACACAAGACTCAACCAAAAATTCTTTTTCACAGTAACTATATGAGATAAAATATTTGTAACAGCGTCAACATATGCTTTTCTTGGAACAATATAAGTTGGCATGTCGAATTGTCAGTTTTCTTCACTAGATTTTAACGATATACATGAAACAACAAAGAAATCACTGTTTAAAAAAAAGGATCTACAAAAATGTTCGAAGAGTACATAATGTCTTAATGAACTTTTTTTAATTCAAAGATAGTAAATTTAGGTTTAAAAATGTTTGTTGCATAAAAATAAAATGTTTACAAAATGTTTTGAAAGATGTTCGTTAAGAAATTATGGCCCAGACTAAAACCAAGACCAAACAAAATACAGCAAGACCAAGACCAAGACCGAGACCAGACTGATTTGAGCAAGACCAAGACCAAGACTGAATAAGCAAGACCAAAACCAAGACCGAGACTATTCGAGTCTTGGTCTTGCTTTGCTCATCACTATTCCCAGATGCTCAACTAGGTCATGGTTAAAAGGGTGGGTAAAAGACCAACACAATAAACACTGGAAGAATACGCCCAGGCAAACACATGGGAAGAAATTCATAAAAGAGCCATCAGAAAAAGTAGCAAAAGAACTGCTCTTAATAAACAGGAACAAACTACGCACCATAACGGGGCTACTTATGGGACACTTTCCCACAAAGGAGCACCTGAACAAAATAGGGCTGTATAATGCAGACCTTACTTATAGAAGTTGCAAAAAGGATACCGAAACAGCTCTACATATACTATGCAACTGAGAGACGCTGGACCACAGGTGGCAGAAAACTGTATGGTAGACCCCAAATGACTCCAGAAGACTTCTATAACCAACCAGCAAAGAACCTGCATGAGCTAATACAGGGAACGGATTGGCTGAATAGGCTGTAGTCAGAACACTATAAAGGAGGATCCACAATAAGCCCAGGAGGCTGAGGTAGTGCTGGCGAAGGGACGGCCCCCCGGTTGGGTGGCTTAGAGGAGCTTAGGCCACCACGCTGCACCTATGTTTATAGATAGACTGTGTTGTCAGTTTAATAGGTTATTCTTCTAGTCTTTTTAGTGATCGAAGGTAGTTCCAGTCCACTTTATTTCATTTTTTTAGAAAGTGAACCCCTTCGAACTAAACTGACAAACCTAATGTAAGCTTAACAGCGACTCCACAATTGAAGGAAAGTGGCATACCAGACATACTATTTTGAAGAGACAGATAAGGTTTTTAATAAAACAAATTGGCGCCCAGCTAGTGTAAAACTCTCAGTAGCGTGCAAGCTGTTGTCGTGTTAAAAAGTTTATAAGATGTGTGATCAAAGTAGAAACAAACGTTTCCTATATACCTGTTATTTTAGGCATTTACTTATTACTAGAGCGCGCAGCTCAGGCGACATTAGTTCGGGGACAGCCTAATATTACTTAAATCAGGGAGCAAGTTTGGAGATTATCACGACGAGATGAATTCTACAAATTACAAGAATAGGTAGATGAAAAACATTTACCAAAAGATGTCAAGATAATGGTATTATAAAGCCTTTCAAACACCGTTTAACTCGGAAGTGTGATTCATTGTCTGTCGGGGCATATAGCCCGAGAAGTAGACGTCTTGAACCGACGCCACTGCCTGTCATAATTTATTCGTCAACGAAAGGTTGTCGATTGGGCGGAGTCATAATATCTACACTGATTTTAGTTTATCTACGTAATTGGCGATAGTGTGTGACATAGTGGTATAGTGAGTATTAAAATACACATAGATTCAAAAGTTTTGCATCACTCTAAATCTCCGGAAACAAAATGTGTTCATTATAAATGAATCAGAGATTAATCAAATAATTAGTTTCAATAAAAAAAAAACGTGTAAATTTGTCAAAAATTTTTATTGTCCAATAATAAACTTGCTTTAAACATAAAAAGTATTCTTAGAAATTAAATAAATTAAATACAAATTGATTATTTTTAAAGAAAAGGTTGAGTGAGAACCTGCATGAGAACTTTTAATAAAGAGTATTTCCACCACTAGAATTTATGCAAGCTTGAAGTCGCCTGCCCATGCTGTTTACCAAATTATTGATATTCTGTTGAGGAATATTTCGCCATTCTTCTTGGGCCGCATGAATAATCTCTTGTACACTCCTCGGTGGATTTCTGCGTGCTGCCACTGCCCTGGCAAGCATGCCCCAAGCATGTTCTATGGGATTCATGTCAGGAGATAGGGCAGGCCAGTTCAAACGATTGATCACTTCAGTTTCAAAATACTCATTAACAGCTCTGGACCGATGAGGTCGGGCGTTATCGTCCATAAAAACGAAGGATTTGCCAACAGCTGCGCGCCATAGTCTCACGTGAGGATGTAGAATCTCTCTGAGATACCTATCACCAGTCATCGTTCCCTCCACATGAATTAATTCTGTGCGATCATTTAACATGATACCAGCCCAAAACATAGCAGTTCCTCCTCTGAAGGGCGGCACGGGGCGAGCATGGGCAAGCTGAGCAGCTCTCGTTGGATCTCGCCACACACGTATTCGATGGCTATCTTGTACCAAACAAATCCTTGTCTCGTCGGAAAAAAACACCGAATTCCAAAATTCTTCAGGCAAGGCCGCGTGTTCTTGAGCCCACTGTAGTCGGCGAACTCTGTGCTCAGGTTGTAGTCTGGGCACTCTTATTGGTCGGCGACACCTCAAACCTGTCGCAAGTATTCGTCTTCGTAATGTCGAGATCGATACTTGAACTCCCAACGCATGTCTCATATCTCTTTGGAGTGCTGGTATTGCCATGGTCGGGTTTCTTCGGATAGTTAAGTGGATAAAGCCGCAGATTAGTAACACGCCTTCTACCGCTTCTAGGTCTATCACGAAGAGATTTGGTCTGGAGATACACGAGACACATCACTTTGCCAATTGCCAACTAAGTTTGCCACGAACCTTTGAGAATGACCTTCTTCAACTAAAGCCACTATTGTTGCACGGTCAATCTCATGACTTGACTTGACGATTCATGTTTGCACTTAAAATCGTAAAAATCAAATGCCTTGAATGTTAAAATGATCGCACTAAAAATGTTATCTTACAAAAAAAAACTGTAAACATCTGTATATTGAAAAAAATATGAAACATATTGAAATGGTAAACATTGATAAACAAGCCAACAAACAATTGTTAGCGCAAAAAAATTCCTTCGCATCCGAAGAAGGTGATGCAAAACTTTTGAATCTATGTGTAATAAAGCATACGTAATCCATAGGCGTATCACTTCTTTTAGTAGACAGTTAAAGGTGAAAAAGTGCAATTTTTTCTAAAATACATGCCCCCTTTTCCCGATATTAGTGCTGTTTGTGGGTGGTATAGTCTATTTTTATGAATGAGAGTATTAAAATAATAAAGCGTACGTAATCCATTGGTGTATCACTTCTTTTCGTAGACAGTTAATGGTAAAAAAGTGCCATGTTTTCTAAAATATATTCCCATTTTCCCGATACTAGTGCTGTTTGTGGGATCGGGGTCGAGTGTAATAATTTTGTAAGTCTGCGAAAATCGTGGAAACGTTGAAAAGTGAGTGGAAAGTCACACGCCGGCAAAAAAGGAGGAATAAAATGATAAAAGCAAAGGAAAAGAAAACACGCCGAAATCCGTAAAACGATTTAAATCGAATAGGAAGGTAATTTGCGGTCTTGCTGTTTGGTTAATGTTCTCCTGGCTAATTTAATTTTTATCCTTCCAGCAAAAGATTTTTTTCTGATGTTTTTGTTATAGTTTTGTATGAAGTTGATTTACTTTGTTGTTGGAAAGTTTTCGCAATCACATTTTTATTTTCAAGTTTACCTTTATTATAACTTTGTATAAGGAAAATTACCGAAGTTGTAGGAAAGTTAATTTTCTGTTCGTCGAGAACAAATTGCACTAGGGAGCTTTTGAAAAGAAGTTTCCTCAATGAGATGGAAGCCTCCAAAAAAACAAATTCTTTGAAATGTTACATCAGTAAATACAAAAATCACGTGAGGTAAAGTATTTTTCACAATATTTCGTTGACTCGGTATCTGTGCACACTATAGAATTCTACCGGTCGCTTTCTACAGCACTATTACTGCTATTATACTATCAGTCTACAAGTTTTCTTTTATTCCTGGCTTATTACTATTAAATACATTGAAATGTTTATGCAGAAATAGTCAAGAAAGACGTCTGCTCGAGATATTCAAGATAAAGCATTGAAAACTGTTTCAAATCCAAACCCTACAACGAAAAATATTACAAATAAAGACTTTTTTGACATCCAAAGATAAAAGCATGGGAACATCTTTAAAAAAAACATGTTTGAAAAGTACAGCAGACCTGCTCACACCTACAGGAAGCTGCAAACTAGGTTTCCAACAGCATCCTTAAAAATATGGATACTTCATTTATTTGTAACCTATATGTTTACAATGTCAGTTTGAAAATATCCTATAAGATTAGAGAAAATTTAAAATTCAGTTGATCTAGCTAGATAATTTAGAGACACAAATAAACCATATAGTCAAAAGCGCTCTTATCGTGCGGGTTCAAAGGTCACTAACCATATGTACCTATCAAATCAGAAGACACAGAGGTTACCAAAATGTGAGATTACAAATATACCCGAAGAAAATAATGATGGTTGATGTTTCCTGCACACTGGTTGACGAATTTCCATTTTTTCATTCATTCTTGATATAATCTATCAGATTAAGGTGCCTATTCTGTAACTTGTCGTTATGCAACGACGTCGTTACGGTAACGATTATTATGTTAACGATAATTTTTCAAAGTTAGATTCTGTAATAATGTCGTTACGTTTAAATCTAGGGACAAAACATAACAATAATATTTTCACAATTTTATAAAGGTTGGTATCATTTTTGACATCTGTAGCTGTTTTGTTAGGTTAGGAAAGGATTTTTGATTGACATTCACGTAACTTTTATTATGGAAAAGGACAAAGTTAAAAGTCGGTCCATTAAGACAACAAGGTCACAATATATAATGTATTTGGATGAATTGAGTACAAATGAAGCCTTCATGGACAACAAATTGATCGGCTAACGTTAGATTGTGATGACCCATTTAAATAATCTACACCCATAGATTTTTGATAATTCCCATGAGCTAAGAAATGAATGGTTGTGAAAAACCTAACTATGGGAGGTGTTCTAGTATTACGACTACCATGATTCGAATAGAGTAACAAGTCCTGGAATAATTCATAAGCAGCTTCACTGTTTACTCGATACATCTGCCGGAACACTTCCTCAGGCAACTCAAGGGGGTTACTTCGGTCTCTTAAGACACGAAAATTAGTTCTCCGCGTCTGTCTAAAAATATTACATGTCCATAGTTTAGATTATTTTTCAACCCTTATATGAATTTACCTTCTATTCAATTCATCCAAAACAATACGTAGCCGTTGATCCATCTTAAATAAAATATGATCTTTGTATAAGGAACAATGTTTTTAAAATATTGGAAAAAAACACAACAAACCTCTTAACCAAAGACTTGCTAACCCGATTACGACTGCTGCATAGCTGACGTTCGTCAACGACATAATATCAGCCATTTTGTCGTTATCTGACAGCGGTCGTTACGATACTGAATATATAAAATCGTTCAGTAACGATAATCGTCCACGAACGACATCGTTGCTGATTACAGAATAGGCCCCTAAGTACCATTTTCTTAATCATCTAACGAATTTTATTTGGAAGTTATGATTAAAGGCAATAAAAGAAAACAAAAACGGTGAGTATGTCTTTGTTGAATCTTGAATCGTATGACCCGCATGATAAGACTGCATTCAGGATGTAACTTAACCATATCCAGATGTCGAAAAATGTTGACTTCGCAGTGGGAAACAAGAAGAAGTAGTTTGGTTACAGATCAGAGTGATTTGAAGGGCGATCCATCAAGACACAGCGACAGGTTTAGACGATTTGTAACACTAATAAATCAAATTTGTGCTATTTTTAGGGTTCAAACGTACAAATTTAATATTCAACATCACCTGTATAGAAATTACTGATGCCCCAAGGTAGAAATTATTCATCAAAACGTACGTTGTGAATAATTTAAATGGAATTATTCTTGCTGATAATTCTTTTAAATGAAAAAAATGACTGAAACAAAAGATTTTTTATTCGTTTTTGGGATATTCAACGAAATAAGTGAGTGATGGAGAAATGAAGAAGAGTTCTCATTGACAACTCTATTAAATATAACAATGGAGGAAGCAGTGAAAGTTGTGATAGAGTAGAGGAGTAGGGGCAATTAATTCTAGTTCTGGAAATGACAGCTATGGCGATGTGGTCATTTCATTATACATATGTATATTGAAAAATTCTTAGCCTAATATAGAACCAAACAAAATTTCAATGTCAAAATATTTTATTACTTAACATATTCTCCTCTTAATTGGATACATTTATTACAGCGTCACTAGACATTTCAAAAAAAATGTCTCTTCTTGCTCTGCAGACCAGACCTCCACAGCTTTTACTACCTCCTCGTTGGAAGAAAATTTACGACCTTTTAAACTTTTTTTCAGTTGAGGAAAGATATGATAGTCGGACGGAGCAAAATCTGGTGAATATGGGGGGTGTTCTAGTAATTTAAACCCTAAAGCATGAATTTTTTGCATGGCAACATGAGATTTGTGTGCAGGGGCGTTGTCCTGCAAAAACAAAACACCTTTGGATAGCTTTCCGAGTCTTTTCTCTTCAATTTTTTCCCGTAAAATGATCAGTAATGTCGAATAGTAATCCTCTGGTTATTATTCTACCCTTATCCAAAAAATCAATCATGATTACGGCAATCCCAAAAAACTGAAGCAGGAACTTTTCCAGCAGATTTTTGGACACGAAACTTCTTAGGTCTTGGAGAGGACGAAGGACATTGATCACCAAGGGTATTAAGCATATCTTCGTAAATCTGCTTACCTCTTAACCCTTTTGTACTTGATGATGGCTCGATAGTCCAATTTTTCGATTTTCACAATTTCGGTGGACACATTTTTTCTTTTAATTTATTGCGTAACTTTGGTTTACTTTTT
>CAJUYG010001228.1:84218-96940 GCA_910591675.1 Galerucella calmariensis
TTGGGATCTCTTTTTTAAAATATAATTCGTGTACTTTTCGTCTTATTGTATTTTGCATATGTTCATCAAGGTCAAGTGGTTTTCTTCCAGTTGACTTTTTAGGCGGAGATATATTTCTATTTTTCCTCTCCCTTAGAAGCCTGTAAATAGTAGATTCACTAACTCCTGTCATATTGGAACATGTCGAAACTATCTTTCTAACAGTAGCAGCCGGCATTTGATGTACAACAGCATCATGCACATTTAATACTATAGTCTTCGTTTGTAAGCTAAGCACGTTCTTACACTTTACTGGGGTGAAACTTGAAGACATTTTTCACAACACAGTTAACACTTATGGAACGTAAGCGATTCTGAGCAAAACAAATTATACAAATTTGGGCGAGACCAAGTTTCACCGTATATACCTGCAAAATTTCTAAGTAGTCATTACGACGATCCCTAGTAGGACCCTATTGTAATGTTTCTTGGAAATTATCAAGTTGTTTTAACTAACCGAATTTAGATTCATATTACCTTTATATATCAGATCGGGTATAATATTAAATAGTAAATAAATTCCTTAGATGAACGGTGACGCTTATGGTTTACTACCTGACTAGCATCTGTGACCTTTTCGCGTGCTGTCAGACAATAAGAAACATACTATAATTAATATTTTCAAAATTAGCAAGACTTGAAAAGCCGAGCAGAAAATAGGTATCTAGTCTAACTTTTTCAACGGAAAATTTTTTTTTATATATACTGGGCGATTCATAACTATTGCGACGACATATACTAAGGGAAGATTAGAAATCAGACAGCCTGGGACATGCCACAAGACGGTATGATGAAAAAGTATAACTTTTCAAAGAAATTCATTACGAAATTAAGCAACAAGAAGGAATGGGATCCAAATACCATTACCAGACTTGGAAAGAATGCCATTCAATGGTACACAGACGGCTCAAAAGCAATAGAAGGAACTGGGATAGGAGTGTTCGGGCCAGGAACCAAACACTCTGAAAGCTTGGGAAAAACCCCAAGTATCTTTCAAGCGGAAATCCACGCCAGAAGAAAGTGCGCCCAGTTCAATATTGATAAAGGATACAGAAGACAAAGGATCATCATAATGTCGGATAGTCAAGCAGCTCTTAAAGCACTGAGCTCTTGTGTAATGTTCCAAAATGGTGTGGAAATGCCTACACAAACTCAATGAACTAGGCGAGAACAATATAGTCACCTTATCATGCATTCCAGGACACACTGGAATAGAAGGAAATGAAATAGCAGATGAACTAGCAAAGAAGGGGACTGAAATATTGGAAGAAATAGGAAAAGCCGATCAAAAGAGAAGATCTGACCATTGGAAAGATCTAGTAGGGATTATACAATCAAAGACTCTTCTGTTCTGGGTGACTACAACCTGAAATGAAGGCACAAGTCTAAGTCTAACTGCTCTAAGAGTTTTAACAGGGATGCTAACAGGACATTGTCGCCTGAATGGGCACCTGAAAAAGCTCAAAATAGTAAAGGAAGAAGAATGTAGATTTTGTGGCATGGAAGAAGAAACCTCCATCCACATACTTTTCAACTGCACAGCACTTTAGAATCCTAGAGCACAGCGCCTGAGAGATTGCTGGATAGAAGAGGAACATTTACACAAGTTGAAGCCTGCAGACATCCTAAAATTCCTCCGGAAAATAGGACTAAAGGAACTACTTCTCAGACTCTCCTCAGAAACTAAGTAGAAGTAAGGGAGCACAATAGATCTTTTAAGTCTCAGTGAAAGTCACCCCAAAATACATACATACATACAAGGGAAGGTTGTTTGGTCCAACAGTGAGCTAAAAAATATTGTTGTACAGGGATGAAATCAAACATCATTTCTACGTAATATTGACATCCCTGTCTATTTTTCCAATAGGCTATAGATGCAGATTTGGTGTCAGTTCAACCCTCTTACTGCCTTGGTATCGAAATTTACAATTTTCTCTTCCAAATTTGTCTGTACTTAGGTACGTATGAAAGTATTTATTTGCTAACCGATATAATTTTTTTCTTCTGTATCCAACCACAAAACTAATTTATCCTTTCTCTAAATTTCATCATGACGCGAAATTGGTTGGTTTCAATGATACTCGATACATTAAAAAATTGTGGTCTAAAAATTCGAGATATTGGTGTAATCAAAGATGATTACAAATACTTTATAAATCAAAGAAAAACCATTTAATCATCTTTCGAAGATATTCGAGAAATAAATTGGACGGAAAATTACTTCATCTCATGATGTAAATTTTGATTGATAACATTTCTAATTTTACTTATTTGTTTTGTCACTGATAAAAATTTATATAACCGGACAATTATCAAGTAAAAGTTTGTGTTATCAAGATTTTATGAAAAATGTATTTAAATATATTATGACATATATGTCAACACTGTTGATTGAATAGTTAAATGGTTAAATGACAGAATTGCGCTTCTTCGCTCACTACATTCTCCAGATCTGGCACCTAGCGACTACTGGCTTTTGGCAGCCATCTAAAAGACGACACAGGAGAAGATATTTGACATATGGCAACAATGTTGATAAATCCATATGATTTTTGGATATTAGGGATCATCAAACGGTACGTGTCAAAATTTAAGATATCTGTAGAATATGGAGAGTGAGTGTAGGCTCACAGCACTTAGGCCACATGTGACAGATTGTACATCCTCCCGAGGAGTTGCCCTCCTAGGTCATCGTCCATCTTGTTCTTCTCAGGAAGGACGATAACTCCGGACACTCGCATAAGACATGTCTGACAGTTTCATCTTCCTGCTCACACATCCTGCATAGAGGTGTGACCACTAGCCCCATAATATGGAGGTGTTTACTTAGGTTTTTCCTGGTCACCGCCAAATATTTCCACGGCGCCAGCTTCCCAGGTCGCCCAGGGTGATCCTGGCAAGACTGCATACTTTGATTCCAATACTATCTATCAAGTGATTGAGCATGGATGTAACTTTTGGCTAGTTCCGCAATTGTCGAAGTCGTTAGGCCATAGGTGTCACTGGGCACTAAAATTTAATGTAGTTCTGACAATTAGTTCACAAGTTACAGCAGTTAGGACTCCGTTTCACATGAGAAGAAGCCACGTGAAGTTTGCCAACTAACCTGCGCAGAAACCAAAATCGGCTAATAGAATCAAAGACCGTTAAATTGAGAAAATTGTGTTTTTTCGCTCACCCTATTCTCCAGATCTATAGTACAGGGAATGAAGCATTTCACCTGGCAATTTTATCGTCCAGCATGGATTGACTTGAAATTTTAACAGAAGGTAGGTGATAGCCCAAGGATCAAAATCTATATCGAACCGAAGGGCGCTAAAGCCTTGGGGGTGGTTGCCACCCCATCTCGGGGGGTGAAAATTTTTTATTACATTTTAACCACAGGAATCGATTGAAAAAGTGATTCTAAGCAAAAAATGTTTTATACATTTTTTTTGTTAAATCAATATTCTCTAAATTATTCGCGATTGAAACTAACGCTTTTTAGAGGAAAAAATCGACGTTTTTGATATGTTTTTCGCGGATAACTCGAAAATTATGCATTTTATCAAAAAAACTGTGGAGAGCAAAATTGTAGCTTTAAAAAAAACAAGCAAAACCCTTTTTTATAACCAATAGGAACCGAGATATATATGGCCCATCAATGATTAGCTTTTTTTCCCAAATGCAAAATGTGATAGATTCAAAGTCAAATACCGGAAAAATGATGCATTTTTTGTAGAAAACTCATAGAATCTTTTTCAAAGAGCATAATTAGACCTTTCTTTAAAAAAAGTTCTGTAGCATCAAAATTGAGTGAATTATGACAAAAATAATGTCAGTACCTACTGAATTTTTTATACAAAAAAATCGGCGAAAACAACCCCCTAACTACCCCCCTAATTAAAATTGATCTTTACCCTTGTGCAATTCTCTTTGTACATGTATGGTTAATATGTCCAAGAAGTTTGACCAATTTAAAATTCATAGTTTTCGAAAAATTATGGCTTAAAGTAAAAGTTATTTTTCATAATTTTGTATTTTTTACCCTTTCTTTCAAAATAACTCCGAAAATATTAGAGGTACAAGCAAAGTTGAAAAACGAAATTGTAGCTTTTTTTATGACAAAAATTTTCCTGTAAGTAGATTTTTTGTACAGATTATATTTGACGAGATATAGCCGTTTAAAAAGTCTATTAACGCACGAGCACCACCTTTTTTTAGCCCTTTGAACACACCCCATATAAAAACGAAAGGGTCTAAAGAGATTTAACTTACAGATCCTTGTAGTTCGTGAAAAACCCTACAAAATCGTTTTTGAATAAACTTTTTATCATCAAAAATGAAGGAAATACGTTAAAAAAACCAATCGATTTTTTTTTCGAAAAATTCCAATAGTATAGTATAGTACACTTGAAAGCATAATAATGTACAAAACCGGTTTATTCGGCAGTGGGGCGTTATTATCTATTACAATAGTTTATAAAAATTGCAATGTTGTGAAGGGTGGTTTTCAAAGGTTGAAAAATTACTTAATGCACGTGACACATTTTTTTTACAACAGAATTATTGAGCAAATCCCTATTAGCATTAATTATTTTTCTCCTGGCAAAAAAATTTTTTTTAGATATAACACTAATAACAGTTGATTCTGAATTGTATTTTGAAATGTAACAAATTCATCATTTTACTAATTCAAACCAATTTTCACCTATCTTAAGATTTATAATTCTATTTTTTAATTTTTGACATTTAGGGGTAGTTTCCACCCCTAAGAAACAATCAAGGTTCGTCGGCATGACATGATATATAAAGCAGAGGGTGAGTTGTGCCTAATCCCAAATTTTTATGCAAATCAATCAAAGGCGAAATCATTTTTTAAGGATTCGTGATTTTTTTTACATTAAGCTGTAACAGGGGCTGCTTTTTAAGGGTTGAAATATGATGAAATTGTATTCCAAAGCTCAAAACCATATTTAACTTATCCAAACCAAATCTTACCCATTTTCAGGTTTAAAATGTTATTTTATGATTTTTGACAAATAAGGGTGGTTTTCACCCCTAAAAACCGTTTAGCGCCCTTCGGTTCAATATAGATTTTGAACCTTCGGCTATCACCTACCTCCTGTTAAAATTTCAAGTCAATCCATGCTGGACGAAAAAATTGCGGTTTTACCTTTTTTGAGCTTCATTCCCTGTACTACTAGCACTCATGCACTTCCTAGCAATCTGCAGTAGGTGGAAAAGTGAAGCAAGTACATAGTTTCGCGAGTTGGATTGTGAGAATTTCCACCTATCGAAACCATAACCATGAAAATTATAAAAAACTAAACTTTTATAAAACAAAATAAGTAGAAGGTAATAAACGAACTATAACGTAATAAAATCTAGAAATCTAGAATGATAAATTACATTTTAGTTCGTCCCTTTTTTCAATATTCTATCAAACCCAGCCCCTAGCAGGATAAATATATTTATTATCAATTGTATCGTCTTCCGTAGCCTTGTAAAACAATCGATTTTCCAGAAACTTCGTCCGCAATAAAACATTCAGGAAATTCATTAAATGCCAATGTTTATTTAACCTCCATTGAACTGACTCGGTCGCATGCGGACGGGACAGCAGGCTCTTGACAGACCCAAACAAACTGACCAGAAAATGAACAGCAAAACGAGAGAGGAAAATGTGAAGAAGAAACAAAGACAAGAGGTGAAAAAAGGAGGCGACACGTTGCAAAATGACCTGTCTTTTAGGTAGGCCGGTCTGAAAACTTATTTTGAGTGAAACTAGTGACAGAATTTCGAGGGATTTCATAATTTCACAACTTGATTAAGAAATCACTGTATCGCTCATCACTAACTCCAATTGATCGATTGTTCCCCATGTGTTCTGGAATGGTCTGTTGGTTTCGAGGTCAGAAAAAAACAGACTAGGTCCATTGTGGACAGTTCCGTGAGGAGGTCATCTACTACGGTTTCCCAAAGTAACTACTCTACACCTGTCCTTGCCGTGATGGTGGAAGGAATTTCGAAGTTTTGTACACTGAAATGTCATGATGTACAGTGTGACCCATTTTGTTTAGAAGCATCCCCGTAAATTCCGTATTTTTCAACCGATTTTGGTATTTTCAGTAATATTTTACGTAGAATGTAGACAAATTTTTAAAATGGCAAGATGGTAAACAAAAACAAGGACTCAAACATATTGCACAGTAAAAATTCGAAGCCGATAACTTAACCCGTTCTGGAGTTATAGCTTCTGAAAGTAATGTAAAATTGTGCTTAATAATTTTATTTATTAACAAAATGAAATCAACGAGTCGCAAGTAGGCTTTGATTTTGGAATTTTATTTATGCCAGTCAGTAACATTTTGTATGAAATAGTAAGTACTAAATGTTCCAAATATTCAACTATTTAACTATTCAAGACAAAGTTGAAATTGTACTTTTTTGTGGTCACAATGACAGAAGTGAACGAGAAGTAATAGAAATAGGTAATCGGAGGCATCCAGATCGCCGTATTTGCTGCTTTGTAGTGCACAAAATTAAAAAAAGTATTTATCGAGACTGGAGCAGTGACCATACGTATTTAAAAAAAGGTAGAACGTGTCGCGGGACACACTGTAGGAACTTTAGTTCCTTTTAAGGAAAAATTATGTAATACATCTGACGTTATAGATAAACAATTTGCATATTCCTCGGTGGTTGAGTAGTAAGCAAACCAGACTCTCACGCGGTAGACCCCGTGAAGAAGTTTTTTTTTATTGTTGATATTAATGATATTAATTGTTGATATTAATAACGACAACAGGTAGACGTTTGAAATAATTAGCAGAATATTCATTATTATAGATAATGATACGGTACCCTTCATGAGGGTGTCCGACTGGCAACATCTACTTATAACAGCATCGTATATTTAAAAAGGGAAACCGTAGCATTATACAAATTGGACATTCAAGAACTGTACGTTTACCACAAAAAAATTAGTGGAAACATAAAATTGAATTGTTTAATTTTCAATTTGAAGTTATATTACAGTTTATAGAAATTTCCATTTTCTAGATTTTTGTTAAGTGGGTCGTAGAAAAAATATGCTGTTCGACTCGTGTGGATTGTCCATATCGCACTTGAACTTCGTCCTCTTGCGATATGGCCATCATATCCACACTAGTTGTACAAACTACTATTTCTATCAAAATATGCCCTTTTACATTTAAAAACAACCTGCCAAATGTCAAATCAATTTATCCATCCATTTTAAAGTTATCGAATTAAAACATTCAAGTTTTTAAAATTTCAACACCCTGTATTTCGAAAAGTAAATGTGCTAGACCCCGTAATCCTCCTATCATTTTGTCCAATTTTACGAGAGGAATCTACATGCAAACGTTGTAATTACCCTTAACGTTCGAAATGCTTATACCATTTTTTGCGCGATCGTATTGAAATATTCGAATTTCGAATAAAATAATTTAAATTTCTTCGAAATGAACGAAATGTCAAAAGTGACATTTTTACTTCTCGATCAGTTTAAAATATAATTTGCATTTTGGTGAAATTGTTTTTATGCTATTTATTACTTTTCGACGTCTGAACGGTAAGTAAATCACTTACCGACGTGTTAAACTTAGAAACCAGTAAACACAACCTACCGTGCTGACAACCGATGCTGTAAAAAAAATTATGGAAATAATAAGTAAAAATGTATCACCAGCACTGCGAATACCAGCTTTGTATAGAATTTTAATATAGCATCGGTGGTTCAGTGGTAGAACGCTCGCCTTCCACGCGGGCTGCCCGGGTTCGATTACCGGCCGAAGCATATGAATCGCTGCTTCTTAAACGAGAGAGAGACTCAGGAGAGAGCACACGCACGCCAGCAACTATGAACAGGTTAAGTTATCGGCTTCAAATTTTCACTGTGCTATATGTTTGAGTCATAGTTTTTGTTTACCATGTTGCCATTTCAAAAATTTGTCTACATTCTACGTAAAAAATTAATGAAAATACCACTTTTTCCAAATTCTTGTTGTAATAACTTTGTCGTTAATAAAAATTTTTTTATAAAATTTTGGTGGTTTACATTTGTGATGATTCTGAATCCAGTAGTATAGTTATATTTGAAATGCCTAATGTACTTTTTTCTTTTTTTGCAAAGAAAAATTAACATAGAGGGCCTTGAAAATAGTAATTAGTCTATGAAAATTTGTGCCAAAATACTGTTAATACTGAACCTAACAAAAAAAATTAAATCAAAATCGGTTGAGAAATGCAGATATTACAGGGGTACTTCCAAACAAAATGGGTCACACTGTATATAATGAACGAGGGAAAAATTAAATAGAATCACACTTACAACTAAATTGTCTGAAACAAATAATGGCAAACATAATTTCTATAGTCAACAATGATATTTGTATTTAAAAAAAATCAACACCCAATAAAATTGAATGTTATCATGTAGGTGGAAGGAATAGAATGATTATTCATTCCCCAGGCTATTTACAACTGGAACGACAAAACATTTACTGATATTATAATCGAGAAAATTTCAGTTTATCAATTTATTAGTAGGAAATCACAATTAATACCAGAAGGGATGTGGTTGAGAACTTTAAAATTACAAATTGGTAAAGCCCAAAAGGCATTTAATCAATGAGCTAATTATATAATTGTAAATAAAAACTGTACCACAAATAAGGGATCTATGTTCATTTTCAACTGTTTTATTTACCAAGGTTTTCTGTTTCCAGTTGATAAGTTTTGAAGTTAAAAGCAAGCTATTTTCTTTTGTATTTTCAGTTATTGTTTCCACTTTATTCAAGTGGCGCAAGTCACCCGAGTGAATATTGGCCATAAATTGCGAGTAGAATACTATACTTTGCCCACGACCCTTGATTTCTTTATTAAATAGAAGTCAACTAACCTCCAGTTCATGAAGTTATAATATGTAGATTTTCGATTTTTCTGGCAGCAGTCCTATAGTCGTTAATTTCGCCGCTTTTTTTATTTCAGTTGGTGTACAAGAACGTTCATTTCCACTATCCGAATTCAATGAATTCATCGTTGCATTAATAATATAGCAAGTTCGTAACAATTTGGTATTACTAACGTCAAAATTAAATAATTTGACATATATAGAGATGGGCGATACTGTGTAAAGTATCAATACAACGTACCGTTATAAATATATTGTTTTGAAGTACTTAATATTAGAAAATATCGTTATGAAAAGTATCAATACTAAAGATTTCGATATTTTATCGATACGATATATTTGAGAAACAAATTTCCTGAACAAAATACAGAGATTTAAAAGTTTATTTCATATTGTACCCCCATCTCTAGTCGTGAATTATGAACCATAATACACTCCAGTGTATTATGAACCATAATTCACTCTAGTAGATATATGGGTACCATATACCTTTTGTTAGGAGGTAAAATATCGACTTATTATTAGGTGGTCCTGGACAAAATATGTTAATTGTCATGGAGCTGCCCTTTTAACCCTTTTCCTACACATTAAATTGTCAAAAACCCACTTTTAAACATAAAAAATTAAAAACTATATAACATTTCATTGATATTTAACTAAACCTTGTGGTTTTGTGACCTCACATCTTCTTAGACAACCAAAATCGTAAAGATCGGCCTAATATCCAACAGCCTCTGTTAAAAGAAACAGTCCACTAAAGAGAAGGGAACGCCTGTTACCGATTAGGACAGACTGAGTAGGGGTGGCTTTGCTTTTAAAGGGGATAGATCGACACGTCATCTACCGGGAAAGAGCGTCTTTTATTTTGAGCGCGATGGTTAGTATTGCTTTTCAAGGGGAACTGTTTGAACGTTAGACAACTCGGTATTTACAAGGATCATTCAAAAATTCATAATGAAAATGAAAATATTGTTTTGCTCAAGATGGTTTTTAAAATGTTTTCAGTTGTAAAAACTATCATGACTGGTTTAAAATAATTTTGCTTAACAAGCATTATTTAAAATGTTTTTAACGTTTTTCTTCAACACGTTAAGAGATATCTGGTCCCACAGGACAATTTTTTTATTGCGGTTTTCGCATCTATTTGGCATTAATTAATTTGGTAAATCAATGGGATTTTTCTCCTCTAGACTTTTTCTATGAGACACGGACACAAACAATACCGATGATTTAATTTACAGTGGCTTCCCGTTGATGCGATGTCCCTAAAAAATATTCCTTTTGTGCTTAGAGAAATTGGTATTAGACATTATGTAGATTTTTCCTATAAAGAACCAATTGATATCTTCAAACTTTTTGTGATAAACGAAACTAACCAACATGCAGAACAACGTTTATCGGAAAATAAGAAGCCAAAATCCCGCATGTAGAAGTAGATTCCTACCAATAATTTAGAAATGGAAAATGATTTGGGTTTTCTTTTATGGATGGACTTATGCAGATTTCCGGCGATTGCAAAAAAAGTTTTTCTCGGAAAAGTAAACAAAAGCTGCTGAACCAACATCGACGAGTGGCTTCCAATGAGAATTGTACAGAAGGCCGCGACACCTCGTGACCCGAGGAACAAAATGGACACATTCAACATAAATACATTATTTTTCCAGTACTAGCTGTGAAGTTGACAATTATTGAGTTTGAGTTTCTCTATTAGTGGTTTAAACATTTTTTTCTATTATTAACCTAGGTCAATAATGGACAAATTAAAATATATTGAGAATTCATGGATAGTAGTTTAACAAAAACTTGTACAACATAATTTTGTATAACTACCCAGGAGATTATCTTTAACATATTTGTTACTTGAATCGCAAGATAAATTAAAATTCGCGCTCAACCAAAAATGACTGATGACTAAAGGGCGGAATATATGCAAAGTGCATATATTTGCATATTTTTACAAATTTCATAAAAAATTGCATATTTCGGCAAAAATAAAATTTGTGTGCATATTTTTATGTTTTTCGTTTTATCAAAAGATTAAGTGCGACCCTTGCAGATAATTGAAATAATTTAAAAGGTGGGTAGGTTTTATTATTATATGGTTTATTGACCTATTTTATTATTATATGGTTTATTGCCGGCATTTATTGGATGTTTGGGAATTTCCAAGTAATCAATGATAATTGGAGATAAAATGTGGTCTCTTCTTTTGTATTTATATTGTATAGTTTAGTTTGAAAAATATATCGTTATAAATGCATTTCATACTATTTGACGTTAAAAGTTTTACCTATTATATTTTTTTTAATTTTACTCAAAATAATTTCTTTATTTCCATTTTTCCATGTTATATTCAAGGCATATAATTGCATATTTTGACAAATAAATGCATATTGTTGCATATTTCAAAGAAAAACTATGCATATATATGCGCATATTTTAACTGAATTGACGTGCATATATTCCGCCCTTTACTGATGACATAACAAGTACGTTCATAATATATCGAAAACAGGCAGTATACTTGTCAGTCAGACGACGAAGTAAACGCTTCTCGTGATAAGTTTGTTAATTATTTTCAATTTTTGTCTTAAATTTGGCTAGTAGTGGAAAAAATTGTATATACACTATGGTGGTGAAGACATTTATAAGCCACGCACCTAATTAATAAATAATTTTTCCTACGATCACTACCCAAAGTAGACATTTGCACACTCAAATCTAACCGCAAAGTTGATGTTTTCCGCGATCTGTCATAATTGACATTATTTACGCTCTAGAGCGTACTTTTCCGCTCGCCTGTTTTCATTTACAATAAACTAAAGAAATGTAGTAAATAATAGATATATTAAAACAAAATGTAGAGCAGTCCGAATATTTTAGTTGAAATATTAATATTTGATGATATTTCGAACGAAATTAATAAATATTCCTATATAATTTGACTGACATCTACAATTTATACAAGTTACTGGATTTACAACGCTGCAGGTTACGCTACCAACAAATAGATGGAGGTGTATATTTTATATGTTTAATTTTATTGAAATTATAAAATAATTTAAACCTCATACATTGATATTATTTTGATTCAATACTACAGTGAAGGATTTATTTCTTAGTTCAAGATAAAAATTAATATTTACAACTTATTACAAATATAACGTTGTTAAGATTGACAATTTTCTTGATCGTTTTTGCAGATTCCTATTTTCATAGTATTGATTTATACGGACAAGTTTACGTAGTAGAAATATAACAGTCAGAAGGTAGGCAATGCATTATACACCTAGATGCAACAGTGATTGCATATTTAAGTACCTACCTACTATTTTGTGAAAATAGTAGACTATGGAATTAATGAGACGTCATTATTTCATTTTTAGTTTATAAAAAAGTTGTCTGTTTATAAATAGCTATTTGAAAAATGGATAGTGACAGTGAATTTTCAAGCACACCTCCAGATATAGCAGATTTTGCTAAAAATATTACTCTTAATCTTCTGCCAACTAAATCCAGAGGTAATACGAAAAACAATACAATATTTTCATGGATTGGTGCCGCTCAAAGAAAATTAAAAAATATTCGGAGAATGTATTGCTGATTTATTTTGGCGAAAAATCCAAAACTCTAAAATCTTCAACCTTGTGGTCACAATATTCGATGCTTCGAAGCACTTTGCAAGTAAAAAATGATATTAACATCAGTAAATACATTAAACTGATTGCATTTTTGAAGTTAGAAGCAGTGGGTTATAAAGCAA
>CAJUYG010001229.1:0-41919 GCA_910591675.1 Galerucella calmariensis
CCTGCTACTACTGACACCACTTCATACAACCTCATCTGTAATACTCATCTGTTCCCTAACGCATGGCGCAAATCTATAATAATTTCACTGAAAAAAGCAGATCAATTCACCTTATCGCCTAATTCCTTCCGACCGATCTCAATTACTTGCACTACCTGCAAACTCCTGGAGAGAATGATCAACAGAAGACTCCTTTGGTTTCTTGAAAAGTACAAAATCATCCCCAATGCCCAATCCGGCTTCCAGCGACATCGATCAACTCGCGACAACCTTGTTCTCCTCCAAACACACATTTCTACAGCAATAAATAATCACCAAGACGTCGTTGCAGCCATCTTTGACATCGGAGGTGCCTTTGACTCAATATCTAGGACTGCAAATCTAAATAAACTTCCCCAATACAATCTTCATGGTAACATTCTATCGTTCATCAATAATTCCCTAACTTGTAGAACATTCAGAGTTTCTGCTTATGGTAAACTCTCCTCACCTCACCCACAGAATGCTGGAGTCCCTCAAGTGTCAATATTAAGCTTTACCTTATTCATCCTCACAATGAACGAACTCTGTGACAATTTTCCTGCACCCATAAAACACGTAAAATATGCTGATGACCTAATTGTGTATTGCCATAGTGAATCGATCTCAGCATCTTGCAAACTCCTTCAAACCGCAGTAAACCTCCTACAAGATAGATCTACTCACCTTGGATTATCCTTATCCCAAAGCAAATCCAAAATAATCAAGTTTTCAAGAAGAACATCTCCTCTACCTCACATTTTCTTCAATAACTTACCCCTACCCATTGCGAATCAATGTAAAATTCTTGGAATAACCTTCGACTCCCGACTTATCTGGAAACACCATATCCATGAACTCGAAGACATCTGTATAAAGAGACTAAACATAGTTAAAACCCTCAGTCACTTTCACTGGGTTGCCGATGAAATCCTAGTATTAATAGTATACAGAGCTTTCATCCGCTCAAAGCTTGATTATGGCTGCTTTATTTACATGTCTGCCCCAAAATCTGTCACAGATTCACTGAACTCTGTACATAATACCGCTCTCCGCCTCTGCCTTGGTGCCTTTCGCTCTAAGCCTCTAGCCCTGCTGCTAGTCTCCACATTGGAGCTAATGAACTACCCCTACCCCTAAGACGCCAATCCCTTCTCCTCTTATATACTGCCTCAGTATCCTCCAATCCTCTCAATCCTGTTCACTCGCTTTTCATTTCAACGTCTAATCTCGCACAATTATAAAATCTATCCCCAATTACTCACTTCTTTACTCAAAGATACTGACCTTTCTTTGACCTCCCCGTTCCCTCTACCCTCTTCTCCACTGTGGACCAAAAATATCCCTATAATCGATACCTCACTTTCATTTATAATAAGCACTTATGAAGAAAGCATTCCTAGAATTACTACAAAAAAGACCTTATGATTTAATACTCTATACAGATGCTTCCAAAACTGACTCCGGTGTTGGTTGTGCAGTTTCCAAGAAGCATGAACTCATAACCTCCTTCACTCTACCTATAGTGTGTAGCGTTTGCACAGGCGAGCTTCAAAGCATTTTTCAAGCTTCCAAATGCATCCACCTACCCCACAAAAAGATTGCAATATGCACTGACTCCCTTACCTCCATTCAGTCAATCAAGTCAATCTTCACTGACCACCCAATTGTCCATACACGACATCTATATGACTCTCGTTGCTCAAGATATAACAGTCTCCCTCATCTGGATTCCATCTCACATCGGCATTGATGGTAACGAAACTGAGGACTGCCGCGCGAAAGAAGCTACTACTAATAACGACCCAACACACGTCCAACTCGCAACCAACCTAAACATTCACTTCAAAAACGTTACTCAAGATTCTTGACGACACCTGTGGCTCAATAGCACGACAGAACTTTAAGATATCCATCCACTTCTCCTCTCTCCCTTAACTTCTTAACCCGGAGAAAGGCTACTATAATCAGAAGAATCCAAATCATTCATACCAAACATAATATTTGATGTCTTCAGGAAATCGTCCCGTTTGCCATAGCTGTAATGATATTGTGACCGTTAAGCACAAACTGACGGACTGCAAACAATTTTCTACTACATATAAACAAATTGATCTAAGGCAAAACCTCAAGAAAATGCTCCTCCACTGCCCTACCGAAATCAAGAAAGTCTTACAGTTCCTGAAAGCTACTAACCTATACCGTGAAATCTAACTTGAAATTTGTATTAATTATGTAAATATCTGTATTTATTTTTTCTGTGCCAATGGCCAGCGTTGTCGAGGCACGTTAAGCTAAAATAAATAGAAAAATCAAAATGTGGTAATGGAATCTGTGGTAGAAATTTTAAAACTTGAATTTCAGTACACAAACGTGACCACCAAAAATTAGATTCCAACTACTGAAATTATAAGAAAACCAACACACTTTCGATTCAAATTTTGAAATTTTGCATATAGAACCCAAATCTCTCAAATTAAATTTTTCAGAAGCTCTTGAGATAAATAAAAATAGGCCAGTTGGTATGATCAAACCAAAAGTACAAGTAATTAGCAATACGGCTGATTTTTTATTTATAAGTACTTTAAAGTATGTAGATTACTATAAAAAAAAGTTGACCAGTCTATCGATTTCCCAAATTGTATAAAAAAATGGAAAACTTTTTTTTGAAATTCTTTAATATTCCATGATGGGAGGCAGGTGAGAAAGATTAAAAAATACCACCGTGTAGGGGAAGTATTTTGCAATAAAAAAGGTCTCTTGCGTTTTTTTCGTCCGATCAATGGTTTGTCCGTAAGAAATTCGGTAAAATAAGTATGTGTTCCGCATCCGCGCGACTCTGCTGCACGGCGGAAAAAAATAAAAATATCCAATCAGGATTTCTTTTCAATTTTTGGTAAGAGTTAAGGTTGTAAATAATAAAGTAATTTTTACATATTTTTTCATTGGAAAAAAGTATAAAAAAAATAATATATTAAAATTATAGATATATATTAATCATTTTTTATACATTTTCACTATAAAAATTTTTCAATGCCACCTTATTAAATCATATATTTTTTATTGATTGGTTTTTGATTAGAGTATAATATTTATATTATATATGAGTAATTTGCTAAAAATGATTATGTGCAATGACAAAAAAAATGTCCACGCTTCTCGTGGTGCGTTATGGTGAAGAGAGTGAGGTATATATTAATTGTTTTATGAACGTTCACTTTGTACTCAAGAATAACTCTAACAGACTAAATCACGGATATACACGTAACTTTCTCGTTTCACAAGATGTCTTTCATTAACACAATGCAAAGCAAACAATTTTTTCCAAATACAATTAATAGAACATTTAACACTTGAATAGAGACCATACGTTTCCCCTTATTTGGATGTTTTCAAAGCTTTCAAAGTATTGTTCCACAATCAATCGTTGTTTTTTGTCAAATAAATGTTCCTGCTTCATTGTTACACCCTGTATAATGATGTCTCCGAACTTTCGAAAAGATTTTCTACGTGTTTTTATAACGACGTATCACAGGTAGGAGGTTGCTATTTAATTTTTTGTAGGTGGGGTAGGGCTTAGTTGGTTGATGGGGGTGCGTACGCTCCCATGTTATTTCCAGTTCTCCTTCTATACCCTAGAAAGGTTTTAAAAGTTTTTTGATATCTCTTTTTCGATTACGAGGTACAGCCCATTGTTAGTCTTAAAGTTGACATCCTCTATAGATGGCACTCAAAAAGCTGATTATAAAAACAAGGCCTTCCACTATCACTAATTTTAGCTAGTTGATAATGTTCATCGAATGTGATTAGGAAACAACTAATAACAAACGTTTCTGGTTTTGGTGAACCATTTAGTTTCTTTAACAAAAATTTATTGATATTTTCTCAACATGAATGAAACACACAAAAATAAATTCGTGTTTATTTTTCGGCCATGACAGGTAATTGTATATGTCGATATTTTTTTTTTGCTTATACTTAGTGATGTTTTCAAAATGTTATTAAAATTAACGAAACACTAGGAACATTATGGTACACTACATAATAAGTATTGGGATAGGCACTAATAGAAAAAAAGGAATCCATTAGGACATAGTACCTAATAATTGGTAATACTTATTAGGTTCCTAGTATGAAGGAGCGAATTTGTCAAATAATAGTATATTATATACCTAGGCGGTAATGTTGCATTTTTCAGTCCTAAAGAAGCTCGGCTATGCTTTGCCTGTCCTGACGCCTGAAAGATGCACTTTACTGCCGTGGTTTACACACAATGTTTTATCCTAAGCAATAATTGTTGGAGATATTTCTCTATAAAAATATTACTTTATAATATAAAATTCATATACTATATACTTCACTCACGCCCACATACAGTGTGTCAAAAAAGTCTGAACTACTTAAGAAGTTATAGTACCTTGTAGTTTTCGATAGTTTCCAATAATCGCCCTGTATCTTCCAACTACAGGGAGTTACGAAAGATTTAATTACGCTATCGTTACTTTGACAAAAAAAGAAGTCATAATATCTCAACCGCTTTTCTTCTATCTTTTCTAGTTTATGAGATACCCTGCAAAACACACCAATTTGGGACACCCTGTACATAGATCTCTCAAAACTAGTTATGCTATGGCACACGGTAAACGCTGGAACGAAATAAATTTTCGGTTTTACTGTTTCTTGACATATTGTAAGTGTGGGTATTCTGTATTCTTTTTTTAAACAGTATGTAGAAGTGTGGAACAGCCCAATGGAGTGAATTCGATAACGAATTAATTGGGATGTGTTGGGAAAAATTCTAGGCATAATTCGTGTGAAATGTTTTATACATATCTTCAACAGTTTCGGGAATATTAAGTGTTTTTAGATTTATCACAAACATTAACATTGAAAAAAGAAAATAATTTTATTTCTCAAATTTGCTACATTACACTCTATACTCATTTCCCATTCAGCTCTTGATATTGAGAAAGTGAGCAAAAATCATTCCTGCGTTCCTCATTACTAATGTGAGATAAAAAAAATACAAAAACAGTTATCAGTGTAAGTACTATTGTCGTTTGAATTACGTTAAGTGTAGTTAAAAATATCAGAAAATTGGTTCATTCAACAGAAAAGCACAAAATAACCATTCTGCAAATAATTGGTTATGGAGATGAGATAACACACGGACACAAATGGTTTATCGCCCATTTTACGGAAAGCTTGCCACCTGTATTCTGAATTCTGAGGAACACTTAGCAAATCAGAGAAGCAGTTTCGCGAGCTTCGTTATATAGGGCAGCTGAAAAAAGTAGCTGCCAATGCAGTAAATGGTCATACAAAATTGGATATTTTGCTTGAGTCTCAAGAAAACCTACATAATTCTGGTCGAAAAGCATCCCCACTACTCAACGCTAGCCACACATCAATATTTCCAATATTAAAGGACATCCATAAAAAATGATGCCATCTGGTGTGCTCATGGAAGACGGTTTCGATAAAAGAATATATTTTTGTGAACAATGCTGGATAACAATATGATCCCATTGGAAGATGTTTTGTTTCCTAGTTAGTGCATATTTACACTTCACGGTCATGTTAATCGGCAAAATTGCTGCTATCGGTCTAATGAGAATCCCTTCTGGATGATGAAGAACATTCGCAATATCCTGAAAAAGTTGAAGTTTGAACAGGAATAAAATTGTTGGAAATAATATGGTAGGTCCCTTTTTCATTGATCACAACTTGAATGGAGATGAAAATTTAAAATTTAGATTATTGTGTCAACTTTGACAAACTGATATTCTCTTCTAGCGAACCCACAAGCTTCTGCCAATACAATATGGTTTCAGCAAATTTATGCACCGCTCCATCACCAAATCAGTGTCCGGCAGTATCTGAACCTAATTATTCCAAAACGTTGGATAGGGAGGTACGGATCGAAAGAATGGCCAGCACGATCTTCTGATCTGACGCCATTGAACTACTTCTTCTGGGGATATGTCAAAAGTATCGTTCACAAAACTAAACCGTTCAACTAAGATGTCTTAAAAGGACGAATCACGCTTGCTATTAGATCAGCCACTCCTAAGATGTTGAGTAGCGTTGAAGACATTATCTATACCAAACTAGTATGCTGCCAAGACGTTCGATTTTAAACACCTACATCGACATTAATGTTTTTTTGTATTATTAGGAAATAATTGGTAATACTTATCAGGATCCTAGTGTGAAGGAGCGAATTTGTCAAATAATAGTATATTATATACCTAGGCGGTAATGTTGCATTTTTCAGTCCTAAAGAAGCTCGGCTATGCTTTGCCTGTCCTGACGCCTGAAAGATGCACTTTACTGCCGAGGTTTACACACAATGTTTTATCCTAAGCAATAATTGTTGGAGATATTTCTCTATAAAAATATTACTTTATAATATAAAATTCATCCGGTAATGTTTCCATCCTACACAATAATTGTTGGTAATATATAAAAATCTCATTTATAATATGAAATTCATTACTGTCAATATTTTTTGGAGTGATATTGAAAATTAATCATTTCATCTGATTCAGGTTCCATAACTGACAAGTCAATTTCAAACAAACATTAAAATACGACAACAACTTATGATTGAATTTGACAACTGCATTAGCAGCAATTTATTTTCATACTGACGTTTAATGGTGGTGTTTATTTGTCAGTTAGGGCGCCAGCTAGCGTGGAAACGTAAATTTATTTCCTCGGCTAGCTGTAGAAAAGATAAATTTCTCGTCTTCGTAAAGCTGGTATAATTCAACTTTCCCATAGTGTAGGATAAAACATAATTTTCTTAATTTGATGTTAATTTTTGTAATGAATCTGAGAACTCTAAATATTTCTGAAACAGTTGAAGATAGATATAGGACACTGTACATTTATTATGTCCATAAGTTTCTGGAGAGAATACAAAAAAAATAATATAGGTACAGGAGGTTGCATTAAAAATCTATCTAATTAAAAAGCTGCCCGGCAGAACGTAGCCCTACAGTAATCACAAGCTCAAGCTGGATCTCAATCAGCCATTTAGTATCTCAGAAATCATTCACGGATAGTTTCTTCAAACATTGAATAGGTAGCCGACTAATTATTCGGAAACTCTACCCCAATTCCAAAAATAAAAATGCGATTTACGATTTACGAGGAAACTAGATTTAAAATTGTGATCAACTCTTAGTGTTCCGTGAGTTTTTGGATTAAGTTGAGTATTCAACAGATTTGCATTGAATCCTCATTATTTATTTTTCCAGCAAATGCTCTCTACATAACAACTGGTAGTTCGATGGTTTGGACGTCTCCAATATTACCACAACTTTCATCAAATGATACATCAATAAATCCCTTGGGAGCACCGATAACTGTTCCACAATTTTCACTGCTGATGACCATAAACCCAATAGGAATCCTTGTAGGTAGTGCCTTTTTAGGAAAGGTACCGGATATCATTGGTAGAAAAAAAACGTTGATGATAGTTACCGTAGGTGTATCAGTGTTTAATGCTGCACTATACTTTGCTACAAATTTGTATCAATTTATTACATTAATTTCACTAGCAGCCGTCAACCAGTCCTTGTTGATGACTGTAGTACCAACGTACACATCGGAAGTAGCTGGAAATCACAATAGAGGTAGCTTGGGATGCCAGCTGTCGTTATTGCTTATTATTGGACAATTTTTCGGCTACGGTATCGGTGGTATAACAACAGTCAGTTTGTTTTTCCTATCATGCGCAATACCCTCATCTATAATTTTGATTGCAACTATATTTATATCGGAATCTCCAATTTATTACATTTTAAAGGGGGATAAATATCGAGCAGTGAAAGTATTAAATAAATTAGGGCAAATTACCAAATTGTGCGAGATGGAAATGGTAAGCATTGAAAAACAGAGCATGCTCCAAACAAGTACCCCACAAACACCAATTAATTGGAAAAGTATTTTTTTCAATCGCTCTGTGAGGAAAGGGTTTATTATTGTCTTTGGAATTGTATGTTTCACGGATCTCACTGGAGTGCTTATTATTTTAACTTCTATGAATACAATTTTAAATGATATTGGAATTAATTTATCAGTAAATGTGATAATTCTTTCAATTATGGCAATACAATTAATTGTCGCTGTCTTAGCGATTGTGGTTATAGAAAAAATAGGTCGGCGTCCTCTCATTCTCGTAGGATTTTTTACGTGCGGCTGTGCAATGTTTGTCTTAGGAATTTTTTTTTATTTTCATTGTAATAAATACGAATTATCCCAACCAGTGAGGCTTATAGCATTAATTGCTCTAGTATGTTTCCATTGTGCATATACAATGGGCATTGGCGCATCAACACCGGTGCTACGGTCGGAATTACTTCCTAATGAACTCAGATCAGTTGGATCTAGTATAATTATGTTTTTAGGTACTGTAGTGGCAGGAGCTGTCTTATTTATTCATCCTTTCGTGGCTAGTTATTTAGGGTTACACTACAGTATGCTTATTTTCAGTTTCGTTTGTTATAGTGGATTCGTTTTTATTTATTTATTGTTGCCTGAAACCAAAGGGAAAAGTTTTGATGAAATTGGTGAAATGCTGGCAAACTAGCTCTTAATTTGTTTTTCATCGCATTTATTTTGGCAACGTTGATCAGGTAGCGATTTTTAGAGTGATCCATCGTTTTTTAACTCTGCTGAACGTTCTAATCTTGTTATCATAACATAACCTAATTTTATTCGATATAATGACTATAGTTACTAGTGGTGTTCATTCATTTTCAGATACGAATGTCTAAAATGTCTTCAAATAAAAATATGTTATGTCACTTTTTATGTTTATTAACATGACATTGGCCATGAATGACAGTTAATGCAATATTAATCCCTCCCTTATAACTCCTGAAAGCAATGACATAATAATAAAATGAAACTAATACAAGGGAAATTCTACTATAGCTACCAATTGTGACATGCCGCTAACTCAAAATTGTGTGATAGAGGGCGTTACTCTTTCCAAAACTTGTGATGGAAGCTGAGGCTACAAACTACTTCGTTTGAAAGATATTCTAAATATATTCAAGTTGATGATAGCAATTTTAGGTATTTCTTAATAATATTAGGTTAATTATTGATTTTAGATCTTTGGACCTTAGTTTCCATCACAAAATCCAAAGATAGTATCGCCCTTTATTACACAATCAAAGTCGGGTGCTTGTCACTAATACCAGTAATATAATTTAATCTATATTGATCAAGTTTTTGTTGCAATATCGTATCTGATCTCTTTCCAGGATCACATCAATATGTCAAACCCCTCACAACCACTGCTATCAAATACCACCACTTCTCAAACCCTTGATAATCAATCTACCTCGATAAACTCCAACTCCCCAAGATCATGGATATCTTATGCTGCGGATGTTCCAGCAAGACCTCTTCCTCCCCAAGTACCATCTCGTGATCAAGCCATCATTATGCCTTCTATCCCCAACACTGTACTATACTCTATTATATCAAAGCTATAGGTAACATTGTTTCTCCCAAAAACGTTCATTTCGCTTCAAGAATCTCTCATGGCCGCATATATATCTATTTATCATCTACCACTCAAGTCGACGAACTTCTAAAATCACATCAAAACATCTTAGTTAATTCCAATGTAATTCCTATTCGTCGCCTTATTTCCCCCACTAAAAGAATCCTTATTTCCAATGTCAGCCCATCCAATCCTCACCCCGTTATTGAAAAAGCCCTTCTCGACCTTGGATTAATACTAACTTCTCCTATTCCATACATCAAATGTGGCTCGCCTGATGACGAAAACGCACATGTCCTGAGCTTTCGACATGTAACCTACGTTCTGCCTACCAGTGATGATTTTTCACTTCGAACGTCGATTCTTGTTATGCATGAAAATACATCACACAGAATATTCATTTCTACAGATAAAATTGAATGCTTTTTCCGTAAACAGGCTGTACACACCGCTGAATCTTGCCCCAACTCTTCCCACGAGCTTCCTCTCCTGTTACACACTTCTGTCACTCATAACCCTTTCCCTTCAGCTGTAATTAACTTCTGAAGTATCAGTCGCTCCCTCCTCTTCTGTACCTGACAAAGAACGTCCCCGCTCAAAAGACAGCATTCCTGACTCTCCGCAATCTTAATCACTATCCAACACCCGATAATACCAATCCAATGCCTCCTCTTATATTCACTATACCCAATTCAAAAAAAAGAACCAAAAAATCTAAACTTGCTGATAATGAATGTTGCAGTATAAGACTCGAATCACCTCCTATCATACAGAATCTCCACGACGAGTCTCCAGAGTCCTTATCCCTTGATAGCACCCAGCTTATTCCGTTCGTCGAAAATACTTATCGAGTCAGCGACCCTCTACCTGAAGCCAATAAATTTATCTCCGATACTGCCGCCCTACTGGAAGATTTATCCTCAGTCTATTCTAATGTCACCGGAAGATCCTTGAAAAATCGCATTACTCGTCTAACCAACAAAATTAAACTGAAACTCCACACCGAGTAAAACATTCATTCTAGGGAACCTTTTTCTGATGACAGTAGCATCACTGCGGACTCCTCTGCACTATCTCAGAGAATTGTCTTTCTTTTAATCAATACTATTCTCTCTAATACAATGGAACTGCGATAGATTTTATCCTCGCCCAAAAAGAATTCAGAGAATCACCATCTCTCTCCATACCCCTGACTTTCTCTGTCTCCAGGGAACCAATTTAAAAATCGATCATCAGCGTAATCTAAAAAAAATTGAAGGATATCACTACACCCTTACAAACTGTGTGAGAGCCAGTGGTGGTTTTTCTATATTTGTATCTAGCGACATAATATATACTCATATTATCTCCCGCTAATCACAAATTTTGAGGCAATTGCTATCACCGCTTGGTGCCCTGATAAGCTGACACCATTTGTAACATTTACATTTCTCCGACATCCCTCTTGATGAAGAAGACCTAATTTTTCAGCTTCCCCACCCTCACATCCTTGTTGGTGACTTTAATGCACATCACACCTTGTGGGGCTCCACCCGTAGTTGCACTAGAGGCAAAGCTATAAGAAACGTATTAAACTCATCCGGAACCTGCTTGTTGAATACAGGACTCAAAACTCACTTTAACATATCCTCCGGCTCCTTCTCTGCCCTGCACCTCAGCTTATGTGACCCTGAAACTGCACTTTCCCTTCCTTGGCAAGTTTCCGATGATCTTCATGATAGCAACCACTTTTCCATTCTTATATCTAAACATTCTATTGAAGAAACTATCTTTAGAAGCTTCTAGCACTTACAAAATGCGAACTGGTCTGGGTTTACCTCTCTTTCTCAAACTTACTTATCCTCATTAACCATTTTTGCAAATATGAATGACACTTACTGATAGCATACTTGTTGCTGCCGACACTCACATAGGTAAAATAGTCACTTCTTCGGCACATACAGCTGTGCCTTGGTGAAATTCAGCTGGCGAAAATGCCATCCGAGAGTCCAAACACGCTCTTAACAGGTTTCGACGATATAGAACACAAGAAAACCTTCTTCTACATAAAAAGCTAAAAGCTAAAGCAAAGTACTTGGTCAAGCAAAGTAAAAAATCTTTTTGGCAAAACTATACCTTCTCTTTGGATCATAATGGTCATAAGAAAATGATCAACAGAAGACTCCTTTGGTTTCTTGAAAAGTACAAAATCATTCCCAATGCTCAATCCGGCTTCCAGCGACATCGATCCACTCCCGACAACCTTGTTCTCCTCCAAACCAACATTTCTACAGCAATAAATAATCACCAAGACGTCGTTGCAGCCATCTTTGACACCTGAGGTGCCTTTGACTCGATATCTAGGACTGCAAATCTAAATAAACTTTTCCAATAAAATCTTCATCTTCTGTTTGGATCATAATACAAATCCTAGTCAAGTCTGGAAAAAAATTGCACAAAGCCAAGGCAAGAAAACCAACACTAAAATTCACTCCTTAATACTGCTATCTCCGAATACCAAGCAATTGCCGACTCACTCGTTCAAGTCTTTGAAGACAAATTTAATGAACGTAGCCCCATCTCTATTTCTCCCAATTCACATATTCAGCCTTCCTCCTCTCTTCAGTCAAATCCTCGTGATGTTGCGTCTATCAACGCCCCTTTCAACCTAAACGAACTGAAATCTGCCTTGTCTACTTGTAGAAATTCTGCTGCCGGCCCTGATGGGGTCCCTTACATCTTTCTCAAAAGACTATCCAATCCATATCTCTTTAAGCTTCTTGAAATCTACAACCTAATCTGGAATACTCATCTTCTCCCTGACGCATGGCGAAAATCTTTAATCATTCCAATAAAAAAAAGCAGATCAATTTACCTTATCACCTAACTCCTTCCGACCGATCTCACTTACTTGCACTACCTGCAAGCTCCTGGAGAAAATGATAAACAGAAGACTCCTTTGGTTTCTTGAAAAGTACAAAATCATTCCCAATGCCCAATCCGCCTTCCGGCGACATCGATCCTCTGGCGACAACCTTGTTCTTCTCCAAACATACATTTCTACAGCAAAAAATAATCACCAAGACGTCGTTGCAGCCATCTTTGACATCGAAGGTGTCTTTGACTCGATATCTAGAACTGCAATTTTAAATAAACTTTCCCAATATAATCTTCATGGTAACATTCTATCGTTCATCAATAATTTCCCAACTTGTAGAACACTCAGAGTTTCTGCTAATGGTAAACTCTCCTCACCTCACCCACAAAATGCTAAAGTCCCTCAAGGATCAGTATTAAGCTCTACCCTATTCATCCTCACAGTAAACGAGCTCTGTGACAATTTTCCTGCACCCATAAGACACATACAATTTGCTGATGACCAAATTGTGTATTGCTATGGTAAATCCATCTCAGCAACTTGAAAAATCCTTCAAACCGCAGTAAACCTTCTACAAGATAGACCTACTCACCTTGGATTATCCTTATCCCAAAGCAAATCCAAAATAATTAAGTTTTCAAGAAGAACATCTTCTCTTCCTCCTCTACCTCACATTCCCTTTAATAGCTCACCCCATTGCGAATCAATGTAAAATTCTTGGAATAACCTTCGACTCCCGACTTAACTGGAAACACTGAAAAGTCTAAACATAGTTAAAACCCTCAGTCACTTTCACTGGGGTGCCGATGAAATCGTATTATTAAGAGTATACAGAGCTCCCATCCGCTCAAAGCTTGATTATGGCTGCTTTATTTACATGTCTGCCCCCAAATCTGTCACAGATTCACTGAACTTTGTACATAATACCGCTCTCCGCCTTTGCCTTGGTGCCTTTCGCTTCAAGCCTCTAGCACTGCTGATAGTCTCCACATTGAAGCTAATGAACTATTCTTACCCCCAAGACGCCAATCTCTAATCCTCTCATATGCTGCCTCAGTATCCTCCAATCCTCTCAATCCTGTTCACTCGCTTTTAATTTCAACGACTAATCTCGCACAATTATAAAATCTATACCCCAATCACTCACTCCTTTACTCAAAGATACCCACCATTCTCTGACCTCCCCGTTCCGTCTACTTTCTTCTCCACCTTGGACCAAAAATATCCCTATAATCGATACCTCACTTACCATCTATAATAAGCATGAATCCCCCAATGCACTTATGAAGAAAGCATTCCTAGAATTACTACAAAAAAGATCTTATGATTTAATACTCTACACAGATGCTTCCAAAACTGACTCCGGTGTGTAGCATTAATACAGGCGAGCTTCAAAGCATTTTTCGAGCTTTTAAAAGCATCCACCTACCCCACAAAAATATTGCAATATGCACAGACTCCCTTTCCTCCATTCAGTCAATCAAGTCAATCTTCACTGACCACCCAATTGTCCAGAACATACACGACATCTATCAAACTCGCGTTGCTCAAGATATAACAGCGAACCGCCACGCGAAAGAAGCTACCACTAAAAACGACCCAACACACGTCCAACTCGCAACCGACCTAAAGATCCACTTCAAAAACGTTACACAAGATTCTTGAAGACACCTGTGGCTCAATAGCAAGACAGCAGTTCAAGATATCCATCCATCCACTTCTCCTATCTCCCTTAACTTCTTAACCCGGAGAATGGTTACTATAATCAGAAGAATCCGAATCAGTCATACCAAACATTATATCTAATGTCTTCAGAAAATCGTCCCGTTTGCCATAGCTGTAATGACCGTTAAGCACAAACTGACGGACTGTAAACAATTTTCTACTACATATAAACAAATTGATCCAAGGCAAAACCTCAAGAAAATGCTCCATTGCCCTACCGAAATCAAGAAGTTATTAAGAAGCTACTAGCTATACCGTAAAATCTAACTTAAAATTTGTATTAATTATGTAAATATCTGTATTTATTTTTCCTGTGCCATTGACCAGCGTTGTCGAGGCACGTTAAGCTAAAATAAATGAAAAAATTAAAATGTGGTAATGAAAACTGTGGTAAAATTTATATAGGTAGAACTTTTAGAAATTTTAAAACTTGAATTTCAGAACACAAACGTGACCACCCAAAATTAGAATTCAACTACGCAAAATATCTATTAGAAAATCACATTTTCGATTCAAATTTTGAAATTTTGCATATAGAACCCAAATCCCTCAAATAAAATTTTTCAGAAGCTCTTGAGATTAATAAAAATAGGCCAGTCGGTATGGGTCATTTTAGACTAAAAGTACAAGTAATTAGCAATATGGCTGACTTTTTATTTATAAATATTTTGAAGTATGTAGATTAATATGAAAAAAGTTTAGCAGTCTATCGATTTCCCAAATTGTATAAAAAAATGGAAAACTTTTTTTTGATATTCTTTAATATTCCATGCTGGGAGGAAGGTGAGGAAGATTAAAAAATACCACCGTGTAGGTCTCTCGCGTTTTTATCGTCCGATCAATGGTTTGTCCGTGAAAAATTCGGTAAACTAAGTATGTGTTCCGCATCCGCGCGACTCTGCTGCACGGCGGAAAAAAAAAATAAATATTTAATCAGGATTTCTTTTCAATCTTTGGTAAAAGTTAAGGTTGTAAATAATAAATAAAAGGTGATAAATTAATTTTTACATATTTTTATTGGAAAAAGGTATGAAAAAAATTATATCTTAAAATTATAGGTATATCAATCATCTTTTATACATTTTCACTATATACATTTTGATCGTTGAATATTAATCTTTATATTATATAAGTTTCAAATTCCATTTCGAGAAAATAAAGAAGATTCCTACCCGAATCTATAAAAACTGCTATTTTCGCTTATAATACAAAAAATCATTGAATCCAAAAATGTATGTAAATTAAATAGTTTTGTAATTATATTATATTCTTGATATTGAAGTTTCCCCAACATTTCTGCGCAAAACCCATCAAAATAACTCCAGTTTTATCAAAGTTACAGTATTTGATATACTTATATATATTTTCTTGTAAATTCAAGATTCCTAAAATTTACAACATAATGAAAAGTGCCGTATTTCGTAATTGGGGAAAATTAATTATCCGTAAATTCTATGGAACAGACCTCCTAAATAACAGTTTCCATTCTTCGAAAAATTGTTTCAATGCCACCTTATTAAATAATATATTTTTTATTGATTGGTTTTTGATTAAAATATAATATTTATATTATATATAGTAATTTGCTAGAAATGATTATGTGCTATGACAAAAAAATGCCATCTTGAAGCCTTCAAAACGCCGTATTACAATTATTTACTTATAGGTTTGTTTCAACCCACAAGTTTTGTACGATCACGAAACGGTTTCAGAACTGCTAGGATCGATTATATGCGCAGGCGTTAACTTCAGACGGTTACATGTCTATAAAAATCACTGCCGGGTTGGAACGGTTTTGTGATTGCATTTCGTACGATCAGATCAGTAGGATTAATAAGAATATATATGGACCTATTTTTTAAAATAATTTTTTTAAAAGATGTATCAGCCCAATTCACAACATTATTAGCTAATTGAGTTGGTATCTACTTCAAATTAAGTTCTCACCTAAATAATTTTCATTCTTAACTGGGAATTAATTCCAAATCATCTTTACTGCTTGTACTATCAAATTCTGAAAAATCGCCAATTTCCATCGTCACTCATTTTTACATAGAACTTTCTTTACTGAAGCAAGATTAATATACCGTAAAATACCAAACGCCACACAAAACATTAGAAAAATTAAAAATCGAAAAATGGGTCAAAACGCTTGAAGGAGTGCAAGAAACATAACCAAGCTAAATGACAGATAAAACAGCTGTTTAATTCAATACAGTATCAATGCGCAAGCCAGTCCAAAAACAGTATTCAATTTGAGCCGTGAATCGAAATTACCGTTCTGAAACCGTTACATGAATGATCCAAAGGCAGGTTGGAACGCAAATAGGATCGTCCGATAAACCATCACGTCTCGGTTGGAACGCATTTTAATCACTGCGCATGAGCGTGATCGTCATGTTACGGTTTTTCGACGGGTTGGAACAAACCTTATATCGAAAAAAAAAATTCTTTTGATTTTTTTTCCCATTTGGGAAATCGATAGACTGGTAAACTTTTTTTTATATTGATCTACATACTTTGAGGTACTTATGAAACAATCAGCCGTATTGCTAATTACTTGTAGTTGTTACCCCTATCGTCTGGCCTTAAACAAATATTCCAGTAGGTTATCTTCTTAACGACCAAATAAACAAAGGTTCCGGTAAGATTGTTGTGGATATTTCCAGGTAAATTTATCAATACTTCAGTTAATCCCATATTTAGACACTTTTTTGCTTTTTATTTCCATGTAGATAGATCATTATACTTTTTGATGAAGGGTTTAATGAAACTCAAGGTCAAAAAGTTCCATCGAACCCTTTATTTGGATTCTAACCACACTTGAGGTATGGATGAACTCTTAGAGTTCATTATACTTTTGTCAATATCCGTGAAATTCCATAATAATGCACTATATAAATTTTCCATGATACCTCCACTCGTTTGAGAAAGCTACTGTGTTATCGAAACGCGTCACTAAGATGTATTGAACTTAGCCCGAATATAATGAAGATTTGAACTAATTAAATTGTTTCATTCCATCGTTTAAAAGTATGGTAGTAGAACTTTTGGAAAATCATATAAAATACATGGTGATCCATTTAAAATTACTGAGGAAATAATTGACTTGAGTCTTGACTCACCATGTATTTGATTTAATTAGTATTTGCAGAATAATTGAGGTCCGTAAGTTTTGATAATCATTTAAATTCTTTGGCTTGACTAGACTATTTTTTTTTCTCTCCCATTATACAGGGCGTTAAACTTGTTAAGACTTTGACATAAAATTTAAAATACCACGTATAACAAATTACAACCTCATATTTAAGAAATTGGGAGGGGTCACAAGGTGGAACTCATAAAGACATCCCCCTTTATATAAAGAATCAGTTGAATGTATACTTAATTGTGAAATTTGAACAATTTTGAATTGAAGCCTCAGGTAACAAATTTTCGGTTGCAGTTCGAGCCTTTTCGATAATATATGGAGGAGTATTTTCAATGTGCGCATTGGAAAACTTAAAAGATACATTATTTTGAGTTGGGTTTATAATTCCTAAAATAATGCTTAATAGGTTGATGTTTTTATAATTAATAAATTAAAATGAATAATGAAATAGATAACTTACTCACTTTTGGTTCAAATTTGAAAATTGTACACCAATAATAAATTCACTATTAGGTTGAATTGTCAAAAAGGTTACAGGTCATTGTTTGACATTTCGGTGCTGAAAAGTGCCATAGCATGTACTTTTTGCATCACTTTCCCAACGGTTATCAAAAGAATTGAGAAAAGGCCTGCTTCACGTATGAAAATTTGTGTTGAAAACCGTGTTTTGCATAGTGGTTGTAGGAAAAATTCTTCAAGTTTAAGATTGGCGCTTGTATTCGGTGTTTGACATATTGCGCAGGATTCCATTTTTCATTCAACTATAATCACGAGGTGTGATGGAAATCAGTAGTATTATATCTGTTGTTTACCGACAAATTGTTAATGTGAATGGCAGGAATTGACATCTTCGAAATATTTGAGTTATTCAGAAAACCAATTAGTTCCAAGTAAACGAAATAATACTGAATATATTTCACATGACTGAAGTCACAAAAAAGTTATTCACTCCAATATATTTAAAATTCGTTTTATCGTATGTTAAGTTCATTGAGTTCTCATAGGCATTCCCATACCAATTTAGAAATAATTACGCGGGAGTTCAGTGCTTTAATGTCTGCTGAACTTTCCTACATGAGTGCGTAGGTAATTAAAGTCGCACGCAAGAAGTTGAACTTGTATGTGATTGGAGTGGATTGAAATTATTTTTTTCCACTTTTGTTTTCGAAACCGGGTTTAATATTCGCGAAGCGTCACATTAAATACTTGTGTTTATAGTGCAAAAAATCACATCAAGTGTATCTTCTGTAATTTATGATTAATATTCCATGATGATTTTATAGTTTTGAATCATTTGATTTCATTCAATGACACGTCAGTCATTGTCTGTCATCTTGTGAATATAATTAAAATAATATAATATAATTACTCATGTTTTTTTTTCTGCGAGCGTAGAAAAAGTATGGTAAACACCGTCCTAGTGTCAATAACATCTTGAGTCAGTCGTTTCATAAGGCACTACCGTGCTTGAAGGCACTCGTTCCGCTTCGCTCCACTCGTGTCTCAGAGAGCTGGGGACTAAAGTAACGTTTTTGAAATTTGGTACTTACTTAATATACTATCAAATCTTTGATCTATAAGATGTTGATGCATATAATAATCGCCTATTTGAATAATTACTCATGTTTTCTTAACGTTGAAGCTATTTTATTCTTAGTTCCCATCTCATTGTTAAGCTTTTAGATCACTTTATTTATAAAATTACAGCAATTTCTCTTGACAATGGAGCTTATTCATCTCTCATCTCCAGCTTATTTAAATAAAAATGTAGATACTTACCTAATGTGAAATGAATGTTTTAAGGTAGGCACAACTTAATCAAAGGTTGGCCAAACCGTGTTGTCTATATTGAGATCTCCCAATGCAATAGCCGTTTTTCACATCGTTTCCGAAAAATGACATTATGATGATCACCACGAACTGACAAGAAAATATTCTACGATTAAATTTTTCTTTGACATTGTTAAGCATCTGTAGCGTTATTCTTGAACAAACACCAAAAATTCGTTATCTTGGTTCCTTCAATGATCCGGGAGCCGTTCTTTCGGATTCAAAATATCCCAATGAAAAAACTTTAGGGGCGTGAGGTCTGGCGATCGATCTGGTCATTCTATAGTACCCCGACGACTAATCCACCTATCTTGATAATTCCCACCAAAATAATTTCTGATTTGCCTGAAATAGCGATGCGGGGCTCTGTCTTATCGAAATATCATCTATAGAAACTATTTTTTAGCATATTCAGGTACATGGGTCCATCAAGATTTTCTTCCAGAAAAAATGGGACTTATGATGTAATTTCCCAAAATGCCCATACAGACATTACGTGTCTGGGAGGAACTGTGTTTGTCAAGATGGGAAACATGTTCGAATGGGTCCTTAACCAGTACCCAGACAGTGTTGGACTTATCCCCAACTCGCCGTTGCCCCCGCCTTGGAATCACTACCTTAGCATACTTCAAGACGGGCGGGGTCCCTCACACTCTCCGTCATCTTCTCCCTCCTATCATTCCTACCTCTCTCTACTCTCTGGAGTCTTTCTCTTTTCCTAATCATGCTCTCCACTACGCCACTTATCTCCATCCATTCCTCCTCGCCCCTCAATATAATCTACACCATATTTTCCCAGTACACCGCCTTTCCCAGTTTATTTTCCAGCTTCTTCAAAACTTCCTCGTTCTTCCAACATCTAAACACATGTCCCACATCATCCTCCACTCCACATCTCTCACACACTTCAGTTTTTTTCCCCAATCTTGTGGAGGTTACCCACTCTCGACCTATGTCCTGTGAGCGCCTGCGTCAAGGAGTAGTTCACCTCCCCGAATTTCCGGTCCACCCAATTTCTCCTGCGCCCAATAGCCCCTTTTAGCGCGCCCTTATACTCCTCCCACCTTCTCTCCATTTCCTCATCCATCTCTGATAGCTCCCCTCAAGCGTTTCGGTCTGGCTCCAGTCATCAAATCCAATGGATAGGACCATTGCAATCTTCCGGTCCTTCCACATTACCCATTAATCTTCCCAGCCATGCAGCCCTTACTTTTGCATTCTGTGCAGCCTTCAACATATGAGTTTTGATGGACACCCCTAGATATTTTAGCGCTTTCTCAATCCGAATTTTTCTTCCCTCCACCATCACCTCCACTTCCCTTGCCTTGCTCCGCCCCTCCACCAGTATCCCCACCGTCTCATCCTCAGCCACTTCCAGTCCACACCGCTCTATATTTTCCACAATCTTCCTACTCATCTTTTCCGTCTTTCTTCCTATCTCCGTAATCCGTAATCTCACATCCCTCCTCACATATTCTGTCCCACAAACTTCATCAAACACACACTTCCAAAGCGTCGGTCCCAAAACCTAGCCCTGTAAAGCTCCAATCTTCGTCTCATACTTTCTCCCTCTAGTGTCTCATACGCCTTTCCACTTTCCACTTTCCACATGGGTTGTTTTCCAACTCCCCCAGTAACTCTTCCCACTTCCTTCTTCTCCCCCTCTCCACCCTGCGCTCCAGTTCCTTTTTTCTCTCCTTATATCCACCTTTTCCCTTCATCCCTACTTTTCCACTCAACATTCGTCTTCGTTCCTTCTTACACTTCCTCCACAGACTTTCTATTTCCTCACTCCACCAGTAATTAGCCCTCCACTTCCACCTATTACCTCTCTTTCCTTCTCTCTTGCAGCCCTATATCTCATCATACAGTTTCTCTACACCATGCCCAAGTCCCTTTCCCATCTCCTCCCTTATTTTATTCCTCATTCTCCCTGCCTCGGCCTTGGTCCACTTCCATCCCCAATCTTCCACTAATTCCTTTCTACCTCTACCTAGGTAAACTCAAACTACCGATGCAAACTCAAGCTTTCCTCATCCTCCAGTACCCTCCAACTACTCACTCTTTACCCCAGCCATTCACACGCTGTTGTATCAATAAATGATGAACCACCGTCACCCCTCACGAATGTGGGCAGCAGTCCATCATTCAGCACTGCCAACCCGTTGGATGTCACACTTCCTCCAGGATCTCTTCTCTCCTGTCCGTTTTTCTCCCTCCCCAAACAGTATTCTTTGCATTAGAGTCGCCTGTCACCATTCTTCTCATATCTCTCCTTTTTCCTTTTGACATTCCAAGATTTTCCAATCCTCCAATTCTGTCATACTCCTCTCACATTCTTCTAGGCTGACAGTTGGGCTTATATACACACTGTACACCACCAAGTCTCCAATTCACACTACCCCCCATCCGCTGCCCTTCCACACTTCATCCGCCCTCACTCCATCTCCCACCACTCTTATTCCTGCCTCTCCTGTATCAACCATTATCCATATTGGTTTCCCGCATATCTAGCATTCACCTCAGATCCACACACCACAGTGTGTCCAGTCAATTACCTCATCCAGAACACCATGAGCTACTCTGCATTTCCCTTTATTCGTAACACCCTCTATCCCTCCTCTACATTTTTTCTCCCCGTGGACTGCTCTCCCCTCCCTCCTATTCGACCAGACTCACCCCCGCTGAGGGGTCCGGAGGGCCCCTTCCATTTTTTCCATCTCCGTTCACATCAACACCCTTCCCCTACTACAATCTGCCTCCCCTGGCTTGTGTCACCTTTCCCCACTTACCCTACAAAGGAAAGCTTGCCGACAATATCTGGCCATGTGTCCCACGCTCTTACACAGCCAGTATTCCCTAACCTTCCTCTCTCTCCTTGCCTTACATCCCGCTACCTGGTGGCCCTTCACTCCACATCCAAAACATATGCCATTCTCTCTTCCCTCTATAATATGTACCCTATTTGAGTCCGGCTTAATCTCCCGTTTTCCTAGTAAGGCTTCCGCTTTCTCACTTTCCATCCCCACCACCACCATTTTTATGCGTCCCTCCCCCTCACCACTGTTATCACCCTTGTCTATTCCCCAATCAATTCCTCTATTTTCTCCCTCACCACTCGATCTTTTATCCATGGGTCTATCCCCACCATCTTAATGGTTTCGTTTTTCTTTCCGCTTCCACCGCTCTAGCTCCTGTTACCACCTCCACATCCTTTAGAACCCCCCCACCTCAACCACCGTCTTTGCCTCTATAGCCACCTCCCCGTTTCTTGAGACTCTATCCACCCACTTCCCTTCAATCTCTGTCAACCTCTTCTTAATTTTTTCTATCCCCTCCAGATTGACCTCTCCGAGATCCTTTATGATTACCGCCTCATTCCTGATCTGTTTCCCTATCCATATAAATAGCCACCTCCGTCCCATTAGCTCTAACCCACGCGACCATCTTCTTCAGCACCTCCACCTTCACATGCTCAAGCCTGTTTAGCCCAAACAGTCGTCAACAGTCATCCTATCAAACACCTTCTTCTCATCCCTACAATCTCCCTCCATCCGACAGATCAACTCCTCCGCGTTCACCCTGGTTCTTTTTCTCTCTGTAGTGCGAATCTCCGTAACCCACTCCATTTCCTCTTCTTTTTCTGCTAACATCGGATACCTACCCCTAAACATTTCCTGTTTCCCCTTCTCCATTTCGCTGTCCTCCTCAGTCACCCATATCACTTTTATCTTTTCACATTCTAAAATGGGATTTACCAGTTTTAACTCTATTCCCTCCACCTTTTCACCCTCCCAGTCCCTATCTCTAATCTCATTCCATCCATCCCAGTCTCTTTTCCCCGTCTCCCATCGTGTTGGTCCTCTCTCCTTCCTATCTTCCTCTCTCCTCAACTTCTCTAATTCCCTGACTCGCCTTCCGCCGCCGACTTTTGCTCTTCCAGCCTTTTCACCCTCTTCTCCAGTCGCCTTACCATATTCTTCAATCTCTCTACACTCTCTTTCACTTCCTCCTTCCCATTCTCCACTACCTCCTTTCATTTCTCCTTCTGTTTCCTCTTCTGCTCTTTATCTTCCAGAGGCGATACCTCCTTCCTCTTCACCCCTGTATCGCTCCACTCACTTGTCTCTCCCGCCTTAATAGGAGTTTGTTTCACCAGCCTCGATTTCCCATCACGTAATAATTTTTTTTAAATAATTTTAACTAGATTAGCACTCGTCTTTATTGCTATTAGGATATCCCACTCGTGGACTTCGTCCACTCGTGAGATTTCCATAGCAACAAAGACTCGTATATCTAGTTAAAATTATCAAAAAATTACCACCACTTGTGTAATTACTGTTGATAATTTTGTCGATAATGCCCTATTGAATATTCAACTCGAAACTGTCATTTACTCATTTAACCATTAGATACCCATGCTTATCAAATCGACTTAGATGCCCAAGCGGGGTCTTTGAAGGACCCCATACAATTTTTAGAATAATTCAATCCCAAAGCTTTAAATAAAATTATTTTTAGAGATTTTGATGTTTTTATTGGGAATTGATATAATTTTCGTAATAATCAACATTGCAGAAAATCAGAAAAGCTTTTAAACAACGTTATACTGAAAAATATTTGAAAAGTTTGAAAAAATTAAACTTATGAAATTCTTACACATATAGAATAATAAAAAATTTAATTTGACAAACATATTAAGCAACAGATGGTCTCTGTTTTTTTTCTGTGATCCTTGCATACGTATTTTTTGTACTTTGAACAAATAATGTTTACTTTTCCATCGCTCTTTCGGGGACAATCAGAACATCTAGCGCGTTTCCTATGTTGGGGCAGAGTAGCAGTTTGATCATTGAGTTGCATATTTATTCCACAATCTGATAAGGCTAACCTGATATCTGAATGATGATACTTGTAGTTTGCACGTCTTTCCATGTTTCAAAGTGCAAGATCATCTCCTAGTTGAAGCAAAAAATATCGTCGACGTGAACTGCTATTTTTCTTCCAGTCAGGATTATTTTCTATAAACACAACAAAGGCATTCTACGCACATATATCTGTATGGCCATCGAGCTGTTCTTCTTGTACCAGAATATTCCCGAATGAGTTTGTCAGCGTTGTCAACACCTCCTTTTGTGTTATTGTAGCTTAGAATCATTTGTGGTTTATTATTGTGCTATGGGCAAACTTGAACATCATTATGTTGACTCGATAACAAATGCACCATTCTATTTTTCTTGGGTATATATGAAACCATTGATATATCTTTCGTAAAAGCAAATATTGATGATTCTACAGGTCTATTTTTTTATATTCAATTGTGGTGGTGTATCCGTTTTATTTTTCGGAACAGTGCCCAGTAGCGCGAGGTTTTGGTCAACAGATAATTAGCTAATGGAACGCTAGTAAAAAAGTTGTCAGTCGTTATACCTCTCCCAGTTCCATGAAATGGTTGAGCCAAGTCCGACACAACACGAAATCCTTGATTTACCTCTGCTTTCGCTCCAGGGCCTTTTCCAGTGTAGATTTGTAGATTACACAAATATGACGTTTTTACATCTGCAGCTGCCCAAATTTTTATACCATATCTCCGAGGTTTTGATTTTATAAACTGTCTAAATGGACATTTTCCCCGGAAACACACCAACTGTTCATCAATGGTAATATATTCGTAAGGTTCAAACGCGCGACGGCAGTTCTGCACAAATATGTCCCAAATTTGCTAACTTGTCTTGTTGTTGTCGTTGAAGTCTACTGGTTTAATCGTCAAATCGCAGGAATACGGATAGTTGCTCAAATCTGTTCCGAGACATTGCAGCAGTAAAAAATGATCGTCGTATAGAAGAGTCTGTAGTCCACATTTCTCTGGTAGGTTCTTTTCCGCATCTCAGTGCACCACCTTTCACCAGAACTCCTAAAAAGTAGTCCAGTTCATCTAAATCAAGGGGATCCCAATACTTTATTTTTGTTGGGTTTTTTTCATTCCATACATCAAAATATCTAGAAGCTTCTTCATTTGTATGAATACAAATAATTCTTTTGATTTCTGGCGTGAAAAATAAATTGAAAACTTTTAAAATCGACTTAGCACTTTTACTATATTGCGTTGTACCAGGTCGTCTATCTAAAATATTTATTTTCAGTCGTTTGGTTTTATTGGAAGGATGGCTACTCCATTCCAAACCAGATTTCGCAGTATATTGAGGACCTCTCAATTCAGTTATAGTTTCAGCTTCAGATAATTCTGCGTCCGACTCCTGCTCGCTTTGTATTTCAATATTATCTTCCATTTCGGAAGTAGTTTCCACGAGAAAGTTATCATCTTCTTCATCTTGCAAATTTTGACCCTCATATTCATTTTCCGAGTCTGAACTGATATGTTGTAATATATCTTGAAGTTCTTCTGCTGTCAAAGGCTTATTTTTATTTTTGCGGTTCATTTTCACCATAAAGTACAGATATTATTTACAAAATTGCATATAAAAAACATTACCCCTAAATGCTCAAACGGGGTCGTTGAAAGACCCCAAACAACGAATTACGTAATATCTCGACTTACACACATCAATTTTAATGGAAACAACCCCCTAAAATTTGAAGTTGTGAACAGATTTTAATGATTTTTTTTTGAAATGTCAAGTACTAAAAGGTCTACCTTGGGACAAAATTTGAAACGTTTATTCCAATTTTCAGGGCATACTACGATATTTTTTCTTAGTCGAAAATCGAGATTTTTTATTAGCGATTTTTTTAATAAAACAATAATTCAACAATAAAGTGCCGCCAGATGAAAAAAAAACAAATAGCGTAAATTTTTTTAATGAAAATAACGGAATTACATTCACACAATTCAACTAATAATTAAGGAAAAAATTTTAATTAACGTAACTATGAAAACTAATTATTGAAATGTTTCGATTCAGTTCAACAATTAATTCAAACTCATATTCTAGAAGCCTCTACTAATCCACCACGTATTTCAATACATTTGTCGTAGCGCTTACAAATGTTTCTGATTACGTTCCTTAGTTCTTGTGGGGTAATATCTGCACATAACTTTCGAATTCTTGCACAAAGTTCATTTCTATCTCTTGAGCGGTTTTTGTAAACCTTTTGTGTGAGAAGTCCCCAGAGAAAAAAGTCCAAAACTGTGAAGTCTGGAGATCTGGGTGGCCACTCTATAAATGAACTATTACGGCCTATCCATCGGTTTGGAAAATGTTCGTTAAGCCATTGCCTCACAGCTCTGGCAAAATGAACTGAACACCCATCTAACTGGACAATTTCATTGATTGGCAGCTCGTGAATAGCATCCCAAAACTCTGTGTTTAAAAATTCTAAAAACCTCTGCGCATTAATGTTTTCCTCAAAAAAGAAAGGACCAATAATTCGTTCGTTCAATATCCCACACCATACGTTGATTTTTTGGGAATACTGGCTTTTACAGTTTATTACCCAGTTAGGATTATTCGCGGTCCAATAGCGACAATTCTGTGATGGCACTACTCCATTTGTAGTGAAAGTGGCTTCGTCGGTATGTAAAATATTTTGTGGGAGATTTATATTGTTTAAATATTTCCCTTGGCCCATAAACAGTATTCCAGACGTCTTGTTTCGTCGCCTTCTTGCAGTGTATGTAAAAATTTTGGCTTGAAAGGTTCAATATTCTTCGCCTTGAGACATCTCCGAATAGTTTCTCGTGGAATATTCAAATCTAAGGTGGCATTCCTTATACTGGCATTAGGATTATTTCCGAAATAATCTAAAATGATTTGACCATTCCTGTCATTCCTGTTTCGTCTTTGTACAGGATCACTTTTTAACATCATTTTTGATACTTCACCAGTTTCATTGAATATTTTATTCATTTTATTCACCGTACCGCAGCTAATACGAGAACGATCTGGATGTCTCTCATTAAATACTCTACAAACCTCTCTAGCACTTCTAACGTCATCTCCCGAAAGGCGTACAATTTCAATTTTCTCTCTTACGCTCAAACTTGCAGCCATGACACAAAATGATAATAAGAATTTTAAGGTGACTATTGTTGACAATAGTACATTTAAATCTTTCACAAGTATTAAACTGTAATATCATTTCCATGGCAACTAAGATTTAAATTGAAGAATCAATCGAGTCTCAGTTTTAGTTAATTTTCGTGAAAACTTGAATGTAATTCCGTTATTTTCATTGAAAAAATTCATGCTATTTGTTTTTTTTTTCATCTGGAGGCACTTTATTGTTGAAATCATGAAAAAATATTCTTATGGCTATATCTGTTGATATAGGGTGTTTTTTGTGACTGTTAGCTGTGTGAGTTTTCGAATTTTTGAGTTCTCATAACTTTATTATTAATGAATATTTTTCCATAAAATTTTGGTCACACCTGTTTAGAGGCACTCTGAGTTCAGTGGCGAAGTGATTTTTTCAATAAAAAAATCGCCAATAAAAAATCTCGACTAAGAAAAAATATCGTAATATGCCCTGAAAATTGAAATAAACATTTTAAATTTTGTCCCAAGGTAGACCTTTTAGTACTTGACATATATCAAAAAAAAATATTAAAATCTGTTAACAACTTCAAATTTTAGGGGGGTGTTTCCATTAAAAATGGGTCACACTGTACAATATACATACATAAATACATACAAGCAGGTGAAATTGATAGAATAATGATAATAAGAGTGAGCTAATGAATACAGGCGACATATTCAGTATTCGTGTGGCTACAGGGCGTCAATTGCAAAAAAGTTTCGAAGCAGTTTCTAGGGTTTTTTTTGGGCTGACATGGGAAACTCATGTTCGGAGGGGTCCTAACCAGTACCCAGACAGTGTTGGACTTATCCCCAAAGAATGCCTACCAACCAAACCCACCTCAAGCAGATCGCCGCTACTTCCGCCTTGGAATCACTACTTCAAGGAGTTTCTAGGGTAGAGAGAAAATGCCTCCCAACAGTCTAACTTATACAACAATGAAGCAGAAACATTTATTTGACAACAAAATGGAAAAGTGTTGAATGTCGAACTACAAAAAAGAAAGTTTATTGATTTAGTGAATGTTCAAAATGGTTTCCATTTTTTGTAAACGATAGTACAATCTATTTCTTAACTCCTCACGAACGTTGGCAAATGTTACTTTCACGACATGCTTGGTTTCTTCGTCGTGAATCATCGATTGAGGTTGGTTGAGTTCTATAAGCAACCGACCTCAGGTGACTTCACAGAAAAAAGTTAGGTGGCGGTAAGTTTGATGATCTAGGGTTCCGCCCAATGGGACCTCCCTACAAACCATCTATTTGGATATTATTGTCTGACCAATCCCTATAACTTCTACTGCGTAATAGGAAGGTGCTCTGTCCTGTGTGAGTGCAACAAATTTCATTTAGAGCTGGATTGCCATCGCCGCCCTATTAGTTTTCTAATTTATGAACAATTAAGGGCTCAAGAGTGTTCTCCAGCATATCGAGGTACATTCCACCGTTTAAATTTCTCGGTATAAACAAGGGCCATAACAGAATATACTAATAACCTTGCCCAAACGATTGTGGTTCTCTCTGAATAGATGTGAATTTTCATCATTCCAATAACGACAGTTCTGTTTATTCACATGACCATTCCTTTAAATTTCACACACATCACTGAAACATATGTTTTTCTTCTCCACTAGCTGTGCAGTTGGAAATTATTTTTGTCTTCTAGCCAACTGAGGAGCTAAGCTCCTCTACTAGTGATTGATGATTTTTCTATTGTTAACCCAGGTCAATAATAAACAAATTCTAGAAACGGTTTTGAGAGTTTCTTGATATCTCTTTTTCGTTTACGAGGTACAGCCCATTGTCAGTCTTAAAGTTAACACCCTGTATAGATGGCATTCAAAAAGCTAATTATGAAAACAAGGCCTTCAACTAATATCACTAATTTGAGCTAGTTGATAATGTTTATCGAATGTGATTAGGAAACAACTAATGACTAACGTTTCTGGTTTTGGTGAACGATTTAGTTTCTTCAACAAAAACTTATTGATATTCCCTCAACATGAATGAAACACACAAAAATAAATTCAATTATCGTCTATATTTTTCAGCTATGACAGGTAAGTGAATATGTCGATATTTTTGCTTATACTCAGTGATATTTTCAAAATGTTATTAAAATCAACGAAACACTAGGAACATTATGGTACACTACATAATAAGTTTTGGGATAGGCACTAATAGGAAAAAAGGACACCATTAGGACATACGTATATACTTTACTCACGCCCACATACAGTGTGTCAAAAAAGTCTGAACTCCTTTTAACATTCACGTTATCATCAGGTAGTATATACGTCGATTTTTCATTTTAGCTGTTGTTTTTTGTTGTTCGTTTGATGTGTACAGGGTGTCCCAAATTGGTGTATTTTGCAGGGCATCTCGTAAACTAGAAGAGCTAGAAGAAAAGCAGTTAAAATGTTATGACTTCTTTTTTTGTTGAAGTAACGATAGCCCAATTAAATCTTCCGTAACCCCCGGCAGTTGGAAGATATAGGGCAATTATTGAGAACTTTCAAAAACTACAAGGTACTATAACTTCTTAATTAAAAAAAATTTAAGAAAACGTTATAAAAACTTTTGATAGATATAATATTAAAGAGTTCAGTGGCGCACAGATTTTTTTTGTTAGGGGCCTCACTAAGGAAATGTGTTGCTTTAAATGGGACACACGTTTTTCGTTCTCTTTTTTTAATTCTCATTCACCTGGTATGGCATATTTATCTATTTCCAATGGTTGGAGCTACAGTGCAAATAAACAGCTTATGGATATTATCAGGTGGAAAGCCCTTAAAAAATTGAACACTCAGTAACAAAATTTAACATTTCATTATAAGGATTCTTATGTGTGGCAATTTTATTTATCGAAATTATAATTATTAAAAAATAAAACCAGATTAGAAAAATTAAAATAACCTATAACTAATTTTATCAGTGCGGTTTTAACAGTCAATTAGTGAAGACGTATTTAAAGCGGCTCTCTTATCAACAAGTTGTTTTGTTAACAATCCAAATTCTATTGAACCGGTCAGTTCACCTATCAAACCGGATATTCATAGTTTAGTGGAAAATGTCTAGTGCAGATCCCCCTGATAAAGGGGGAACTTCAGATTCGAGCTATAATAACGATAACACAAGGAATGTGCGCTACAACTCAACATACCAATCAACATTACAGGATAGCAGAAACTTAGGAAAGGATGTTCAAAGTAACAAAAAAAAACGCTTGTCTAGTCAGACAGCGACAGGTATTTCAGTACAAGTAACAAAAAAGTTCAAACTCGATAAACCTAGTTTATATTCAATAGATAAAATTTACGTATTAATCGAAAAAATTAATAATGAAAATTTGGGAAATTTACACCCCATGGCAGTCGGACACATATTGCATAAAAAACTAAAAATGCAAAACATCACAAAAATACAAAAGGTAGGTAGAAATAGAGTAAGAGTAGAGGTTAAAACTATTAAAGACGCGAATATGTTAATAGAAAACGAAAATTTAAAAGAGGAACAATTAAAGGCATTCATACCTAATAATTTAATAGAAAGGAAAGGGGTAATTAAAGAAGTAGATACCACATTCAGTGATGAATATTTGTTTGAAAATATTGAGTCTCCAAACGCAGTCACTAGCATTCGTAGATTCAAACGTAAAATCGATATTGATGGAGAAGCAGCATATATTCCAAGGCAAACAGTTTTAGTGTCATTCGACGGCAACGTATTACCCCCATTTGTTATAATTAATAGCGTTATATGCCCTGTGGAAAAATATATTCAAAAGGTAGTACAAAGTTACAATTGCTTGAGGTATGGCCATGTGGCCAAACAATGCAAAAGCACTAACACACTATGCATAAATTGTAGCGGAATAAAGGAAGAAAATCATTCATGCAGAGATCCTGAAGACACCTTTTGTTTCTATTGTAAATCAAACGAGCATAAAACGATACATAAAAAATGTCCCGTATTTGAAAAACAAAAGCAAATAAAGCAATTTATGTCGGATAATAACGTAACTTATATAGAAGCAAAAAACTGGTCTGATTATTCATATATTAATAGAATTAGCAATAATAGATTCAATGTATTTGACAAAACGTCAGAGAATTTCCCATCACTTCCTAACACAACAATTCAACAACCCAAAACAAATAGGAAAAGCAATACATTTCAAACAAAAACACCATCATGGCCCTTAACATCACATAGCAAACACACGATCACTCAAACCAAAAAACGTAGAATACAATCACCAAACAAAGAAATTACACAAGCACACATGTTTCCCAGATCATTCGGTCCTAGTAAACCAGTATTCCAAGTAAATAATTATTACAAATGAAAATATGGAGATAGAATCCATGCAGTCGTTCTTTCAAGTATTCCAAAACATCTTGGAAGACATCAGTTCATTTGAAGATTTAAAAAAAGTTGACATTAAATTTGTGACAGATAGGTTATATAAAAAGAATCATAATCAGTCAAAATATACCAATGATTAATAAAATCAAAATATTACAATCGAACGCGCGCTCGGCGATTGCAAATAAATATAGTTTGATGAAGTGTCTGTCAGAGCACGAGATTGATATTTGTGTCATATCTGAAACGTGGTTTAAAAAAAAAATTATCAAATTTCCAGGTTATAATCTAATTAGGTCAGACAGGGAGGATGGATATGGAAGCAATACTAACAAAAGTAAAAATTAATTTTAAGAAAATAGATATCAACATTAAAGTAAACACTGACATCAATATATGCGCGGCTGAAATGAACTTCAATAAATATTTACAGTTTGAAATATTATCTGTATATATATGTTCCCCCAAAAATTAGCATCAAAAATAGCGACTGGGATAGCATATTTAGTATTATATCTAAAGAAAAGGGCATAATATGCGGAGACTTTAATGCTCACAACAAAACATGGGGGTCGTACAAAAATGATCAGAGGGGGATACAACGTCTAGACGTCTTAGAAAATCATGACCTAATATTGGCAAATGACGGATCACCTACCAGAGTCAACAGCAATGGGAAAAATTCCGCAGTGGATCTGATACTTAGTACACCCTACCTCATAAACCAAATAGATTGGAACATAATAAATGACCCTCTAGACTCAGATCACTTTCCAATACTCATTAACATTAATGTGCCTGGAAATAAGCGCCCACAAACAGATGAATTAATATACCCCTCCAATAAATGGAATATAAATAGAGCAGACTGGGCAATATTCAGAAACGAAGCAGAGCTTCATTTCTCACAAACAGCACCCAATTTTTATGACATTAATGCAAAATATGAATACTTAATACAAGGAATAAACGCAGCTGCCCAAGCATCAATGCCAACAACCAAACCATACAAGATAAAGACAAGAACACTACCTCCATGGTGGGACGGAGAATGTGATACAGCTGTAATAGGAAGAAAAAATGCAGTAACTGCAAACAAAATCAACAGCACGTTGGAAAATTTCATTACAGTGCAAAGAATTGCAGCAAAAACAAAAAAATATTTGAAAGAAAAGGCAAGATCCTCATGGAGAGATTATTTAAACGAAAAACTTTTCAATCGATGAAAACGGAGAGAATTTTGAAATTCATTCAAATAATAGTATTTTATGCAACGATCATGTAACGATAGTCATTAAGACACGAGCATGTTGTAGGATACGAAACGAGCCGCAGGCGCATATTTATGCATATAATATGCGAGTGTATTAATGGCCATTACATGAAAGTTGCATACAATATTTTTTCTACTCCGATAAATAAGAATTATTTAATTAATAATTATCATTTATTATAAAGAACAAGAACAATGAAAGGAACTTCAATAAATAAATTTTACAAATTGTACAACAAATAAATTTACAACTTTTGAACATAATAATATTAATTCTTTAATCTTCTTTGTGCATGCATAAATTATTTATTGTACAATTTGTAGAATTTATTTGGGGGGCTGATCCTGTTCGGATGGTTGTTGAACTGGAGGGCATGTTAAAGTTTGTTTCATTCCTATTTTCAATTGAATTAAAAATTTTATTCAAAAAATTTATTTTATTTTGGATACGTTCTTTAATATAACCCTCTGCAACCGTAGTGGATTTCCAACCACAGTGTCTTTTTAAGGTGGTAATATCACCGCCGCCATCTACCAATACGGTTGCAGATGTTCTACGAAAGCAGTGTCCCGTATATAAATTGGGATTGGGAAGCCCTAAAATGGTGGCAATTTGCTTGCCGGAATTTCCAAATTTGTTTATTCCAAAGTTTTGTACTGTACATTTTCCATTTTGGTAATTTAAAAAGAAATGTTGAGGAGGACAGTTTGTTGGTCGAAGATTGATATATTTTTTGCAAATATCATAATATTTGCCGGTAATTGTAAATGTTCTTTGAGTTTTTGTTTTTGTTTCAACTATATTGACAATAAATATATTGCTTTTATCTTGAATATTTTCAATTTTTAAATCGTGGAGCTCATGTTTGCGGCATGCTCCTATGAGTCCGAATATCATTGCTACCTGAAATAATTAGAAAACAAAATTAACAGTAAAACTTTAAAAACAAGTGGGGTGTGGGTAGGGATCGAACCCTGATCCTCTAACCACATAACTTTTATATCTTGCAGCTTAAACAGCTAGGCTATGACTTCTCGAATATTTAAGAATTAAAACTGCATTTATAATTAAAAATGATTCGTCTATTTATTTCTTAAAAAAATTTAATTATTTGATTTAATATATACATACTTTTGAAAAAAGAAATTGATTATCAGGCACTTCATCTAAAAATCTCGTTATCTCATCCGGTAAAAATATTTTTGATTTTTCACCAATAAATCCCAGATTAACGTTTTATTAGAGCATGAACCTTGGGATATTTTGATATGTCAATATTATGCTTTATATTTAAAACTGTTTTGATAATTGAATAATGTGTCCATACGGATGATGGTTTCATTTTCTTTTGTAATTCTTCAAAATAAACTATTAAAACATTCTCAGAAAACGATGTTATATTTTTTGTGTTTCTCCAATCCATAAATTATTTGTATAATTTTCCATAAGTTTTCTTGGATTTTTTGGTAATATGTTGTCAACTGCATCTCCGGCTCTTTCTCTAATTTCTGGAGGCGTCAGAGAAAATTCTTCGTTATCACTCATTACTTTAACACAATTCAATTATTTAGTTTAATTAATTTTAAATATAGTTACTTTTGGAAATCAAAATTATTTGACAGCTGTCAAATTAAGTGTCACTTAATAGGTCTGTTCGCCTGCAATAAAAGTATAGTACTGAGCTATATAATTTTGAAAAATTCAGGTCTATCTGTGAAAAAATGTGTGTAAAATTGCTAAATTTGGGACTATCTATGTATATTGCATTTGTATACTGCAAGAAGCATTAAAACATAATTGGAATAGATAAAATCGTAAAGCTCAGTGCTACACTTTTATTGTAGGGAACAGACCTAATATAATTAATTTCAGAAATGTCAACCAGGTATCCATGGCTATATTAAATATTGTGCAAATGTCGCATTCCTATTGGCTTAAAAATCTGTATCATAATGAAAATTTGTATCATAATGAATATCATTATGATACAGATTTTAGTCTTTTAATAAGTATCTATATTATAAAACAGGAGTAGAAAAAATTAAATAAATAAAAATAACCTATAACTAGTTTTATTTAAATGTAAAAATTACATTAAATGTCCAAAATGCTTCTCGTTTTCATCGATTAAAAAGTTTTTCGTTTAAATAATCTCCAAGAATTTTGAACATTTAATGTAATTTTTACATTGAAATAATATTAGTTATGGGTAGATTAGTTGTCTACAATGTTTATTCTTGTTTCATGAGTTTATTGTTTTCAGTTTTTTAATTTGGTTTGATTTTTTAATAATTATAATTTTGATAAATAAAATTGTCACTCATCAGTATCCTTATAATGAAATGTTAAATTTCGTTACTGACTGTTCAATTTCTTAAGGGTGTTTTCCCTGATAATATCCATAAATGGTTTATTTACACTGTACCTCCAACCATTGAAAATAGATATATAATATGGATAGATGGATAGATAGTTTATTTAGCAATAGTGCTATTACAAACAAAATATTTTCAAAAAAAATTACATCAAATAATTATACACTATGTGCTAATTACATGTCAAATAATTGGATATAATATAATAACAAATAATTCATTTTTACATATTTAAAAGTTTTTCTTATGAAAGTTTCAAGGTATACACGATTTCATAGGAATTGGCAAATTATTATTTAAAACAACATGAGTTTGCATCATATCTCCTCAGTGAACCCCCTAACAAAAAAAATTCTGTGTGCCACTGAACTCTTTTATATTATATCTATGAAAAGTCTCTTTAACGTTTTTTTTTTTTTTTAATTAAGAAGTTATAGTACCTTGAAATTTTCGATAGTTTTCAATAATCGCCCTGTATCTTCCAACTACAGGGACTCACGAAAGATTTAATTAGGCTATCGTTACTTTAACAAAATAAGAAGTCTTAACATCTTAACCTATTTTCTTCAATCTCTTCTAGCTTACGACATACCCTGCAAAACACACCAAGTGTGGGTATTCTTTTTTAAACAGTATGTATCATACAGTGTGGAACAGCCCAATGGAGTGAATTCGATAACGAATCAATTGGGACGTGTTGGGTAAAATTCTAGACATAATTAGTGTGAAATGTTTTATACATATCTTCAACTGTTTCGGAAATATTAAGTGTTTTCAGATTTATAGGAAAAATTAACATTGAAAAAAGAAAATAATTTTATTTCCCAAATTTGCTACATTACACTCAATACTCATTTCCCATTCAGCTCTTGATATTGAGAAAGTGAGCAAATATCATTCCTGCGTTCCTTATTACTAATGTGAGATAAAGAAATACAAAAACAGTAATCAGTGTAAGTACTATTGTCGTTTGAATTTCGTAAAGTGTACGTAATAATATCAGAAAATTGGTTCATTCAACAGAAAAGCACAAAATAACCATTCTACAAATAATTGGTTATGGAGATGAGATAACATACGGACCCAAATGGAAGTTCATCGCTCATTTCACGGAAAACTTGCCACCTGTATTCTAAGGAGCAATTATTGAAATAGAAAAGCAGTTTCATCATGTAGGGCAGCTAAAAAAGTAGTAAATGGTCATACAAAATTGGATATTTTCCTTGAGTCTCAGGAAAACCTACATAATACTGGTCGAAAAGCATCTCCACTGTTCAACACTCACCACACATCAATTTTTCGAATATTAAAGGACATCCATAAAAAATGATGCCATCTGGGGTGCTCATGGAAGACGATGTCGATAGAAGAACATATTTTTGTGAACAATGCTGGATAATAATATGATACAAGTGGAATATGTTTTTTTTCCTAGTTAGAGCACATTTACACTTCACGGTCATGTTAATCGGCAAAACTGCTGCTATCGGTCTAATGAGAATCCCCTCTGGATGATAGAAGAACATACGAAATATCCTGAAAAAGTTGATGTTTGAACAGGAATAAAATTGTTGGAAATAATATCGTAGGTCCCATTTTCATCGATCACATTTTGAATGAAGATGAAAATTTAAGATTTAGAATATTGTGTCAACTTTGACAAACTGATATTCTGATCTAGCGAACCCACAAGCTTCTGCCAATGGTTTCAGCAAGATGATTCACCGCTCCATCACCAAATCAATCTCCGGTAGTATCTGAACCTAATTATTCCAAAACGTTGGATAGGGAGGTTCAGATCGGAAAAATAGCCAGCACGATCTCCTGATCTGACGCCATTGAACTACTTCTTGTGGGGATATGTCAAAAGTATCGTTTACAAAACTAAACCACTCAACTTAGATGACTTAAAAGGACGAATCGCGCTTGCTATTAGATCAGCCACGCCTAGTATGTTGAGTAACGTTAGAAGACATTATCTATACCGTACTAGTTTGTTGCCAAGTTGTTCGCGGCAAACATTTTGAACACCTACATCGACATTAAAGTTTTTTATCGCCAACCGTCAGTAAAGCCGTCAATTATCAGATTGATTTCATTTCCGGAAGTATACAAACAGTTTACCTTCCTTTACTTTATCTACCGCATTTGCGGCAGGTAAAGTGACATATGCGGCAGGTAAAGTATTTTGACTTTGGCATTACTCGAAAATCATCATCTGTCAGTGTCACGCTTCTCCCTATTACGGCTCCGTGATAGTTTTCTTGCGATTAATTTATAAAAAAAACTATTGTTGGAACTCCTTTGACTTCAGGAATTAACTTTTAGATATGATGCTTCAGGGTGTACCTTCAATTTAAATATAACAAATAATAAGTAGATTTGTTTTATATGTGCTGTTAACTTTGTCATAATTGAATGCAATGACATATACCTCAGTTTCTTATATTCTGAATCCTGAGCAGTTGGCGATAAAATTTTGTATGCACCACGTCAGTGGAGTGTCTTTTTCGGACTCGTTCGATAAAGAATCACTTTACTGCCTTAGTACATAAATAGCCATTTTTGCATTATTAGGAAACAATTGGTACTACTTATTAGGTTTAGTGTGAAGGAGCGAATTTGTCAAATAATAGTATATCGTATACCTAGGCGGTAAAGATGCATTTTTCAGGCCTAGAGAAGATATGGACAGGCGAAGCGTAGCCGAGCTTGGCCACTTCCTGACGCCTGAAAGAAGTACTCTGCTGCCGTGGTTCACACATAATTTTTTATCCTAAACAATAATTGTTGGAGATATTTCTCTATAAAAATATTACTTTATAATATAAAATTCATCCGGTAATGTTTTCATCCTACACAATAATTGTTGGTAATATATAAATATTTTATTTATAATATGAAATTCATTACTGTCAATATTTTTTGGAGTGATATTGAAAATTAATCATTTCATCTGATTCAGGTTCCATAACTGACAGGTCAACTTCAAACAAACATTAAAATACGACAACAACTTATGATTGAATTTGACAACTGCATTGACATTGACAATTGTAAGCAGCAATTTATTTTCATACTGACGTTTGATGGTGGTGTTTACCTGTCACGCTAGCTAGCGTGGAAACGTAAATTTATTTTCTCGGTTAGCTGCAGCAAAGATAAATTTCTCGTCTTCGTAAAGCTGGTATAATTCAACTTTCTCATAGTGTGGGATGAAACATAATTTTCTCAATTTATTGTTAATTTTTGTTATGAATCTGGAATTTGAGAACTCTAAATATGTCTAAAATAGTTGAGGATAGGTATAGGATAGAAATACAGGAGGTTGCATTGAAATTCAATCTAATAAAAAGCTGTCCGGCAGAACGTAGCCCTACAGTAATCACAAGCTTAAGCTGGATCTCAATCAGCCATTTGGTATCTCAGAAATCATTCACGGATAGTTTTTTTAAACATTGAATAGCCGACTGATTCTTCGGAAACTTTACCCCAATTCAAAAAATAAAAATGCCATTCACGATTTACGAGAAAACTAGATTTAAAATTATCAACTTTTAATGTTTCGAAGTTTTTGGGTTAAGTTGTATTCAACAAAGTTGCACTGAATGCTCATTATTTATTTTTTTAGCAAATGCTCTCTACATAACAACTGGTAGTTCGATGGTATGGACGTCTCCAATATTACCACAACTTTCATCAAATGATACATCAATAAATCCCTTGGGAGCACCGATAACTGTTCTACAATATTCGCTGCTGTTGTCCATGAACCCAATAGGAATCTTTGTAGGTAGTGCCTTTTTGGGGAAGGTACCGGATATCATTGGTAGAAAAAAAACGTTGATGTTAGTTGCTGCAGGTGTATCAGTGTTTAATGCAGCTTTATACTTTGCCACCAATTTGTATCAATTTATCACCTTAATTTTATTAGCAGCCATCAACCAGTCTTTGTTGATGATTGTAGTACCAATATACACATCAGAAGTAGCTGGAAATCACAATAGAGGAAGCTTGGTATGCCAGCTGTCGATACTGCTTATTATTGGACAATTTCTCGGCTACCGAATCGGTAGTATAACAACAGTCAGTTTGTTTTTTCTATCATGCGCAATACCCTCATCCATAATTTTGATTGCAACTATCTTTATATCGGAATCTCCAATTTATTATATTTTGAAGGGGGATGGATATCGAGCAGTAAAAGTATCAAATAAATTAGGGAAAACTACCAAATTGTGCGGGATGGGAATGGCAAGCATTGAAAAACAGAGCATGCTTCAAACAAGTACCCCGCAGACACCAATTAATTGGAGAAGTATTTTTTCCAATCGCTCCGTGAGAAAGGGGTTTATCCTTGTCTTTGGATTGGTATGTTTCATGGATCTCTCTGGAGTACTTGTTATTTTAACTTCTATGAATACTGTTTTGGATGATATTGGAGTTGATTTATCAGTAAATGTGTTAATTTTTTCAATTATGGCAATACAATTATTTTTCGCCGTCTTAGCAATTGTGGTTGTAGAAAAAATAGGCCGGCGCCCTCTGATTCTCGTAGGATTTCTTACGTGCGGCAGTGCAATGTTTGTCTTGGGAATTTTTTTTTATTTCAAATGTAATAAATACGAATTATCCCAACCAGTGAGGCTTATACCCTTAATTGCTCTAGTATGTTTCCTTTGTGCATACATAATGGGTATTGGCGCATTAACACCGGTGCTACGGTCGGAATTACTTCCTAATGAACTCAGATCCGTTGGATCTAGTATAATTATGTTTTTGGGTACTATAGTTGCAGGAACTGTCTTATTTATTCATCCTTTCGTGGCTAGTTATATAGGATTACACTATAGTATGTTTATTTTCAGTTTCCTTTGTTATAGCGGATTTGTTTTTAATTATTTATTGTTGCCTGAGACCAAAGGGAAAAGTTTTGACGAAATTGGTGAAATGCTGGCAAACTAGCTCTTAATTTGATTTTCATCGCATTTATTTCGGCAACGTTAATCAGGTAGCGATTTTTAGAGTGATCCATCGTTTTTTAACTCTGCTGAACAATCTAATCTTGTTATAGTAACATAACCTAATTTTATACGATATATGACTATAGTAGTGGTGTTCATTTATTTTCAAGATACGAATGTCTAAAATGTCTTCAAATAAAAATATGTTTATGTCACTTTTTATGTTTATTAACATGACATTGGCCATGAATGACAGTTAATGCAATATTAATGAAAGCAATGACATAATAAAATGAAACTAATACAAGGGAAATTTTGTCATGCCGCTAACTTAAAATTGTGTGATAAAGGGCGTTACTATTTTCAAAATTTGTGATGGAAGCTAAGGTTACAAATTACTTCATTTGGAAGATATTTTAAATATATTCATGTTGATGATAACAATTGGGGATATCTTTATGATATTGGGTCGATTAATGATTTCAGATCTTTGGACCTTAGTTTCCACCACAAGTCCAAAGATAGTATCGCCCTTTATTACACAATCAAAGTCGGGTGCTTGTCACTATTACCAGTAATATAATTTAATCTATATTGATCTAGTTTTTGTTGCAATATCGTATCTGATTCCTTTCCAGAATCACATCAATATGTCAAACCCCTCACAACCAGTGCTATCAAATAACACTAACTTCTCCTATTCCATACGTTAAATGTGGTTCGCCTGACGACAAATACGCACATGTCCTGAGCTTCCGACGTGTAACCTACGTTCTGCCCATATCAGTGATGATTTTTCACTCCAAACGTCGATTCTTGTAACGCATCACACGGAGGATATTCATTTCTACAAATAAAATTGAATGCTTTTTTCGTGAACAGGCTGGGCACACCGCTGAATCTTGCCCCAACTCTTCCCACGACCTTCCTCCTTTGTTAAACAGTTCTGTCACTCATAAACCTTTCCCTTCAGCTGTCCCTGCTACTACTGACACCACTTCAGACAATCCTAAGTTAACTTCTGAAGTACCACCTCCTCTCGATAATACCAATCCAATGCTTCTCCCAAAATTCACAATACCCAATTTAAAAAACCTAAAAAAAAGAAACCAAAAATCCAAACTGGCTGATGGTGATTGTCGCAGTATAAGCCCTGAATCACGTTCTATTATACAGAATATCCATGACTAGTCCCCAGAGTTCTTTCCCCTAGCACCCAGCTTATTGCGTTATTCGAAAATACTTATCGAGTCAGCGACCCTCTACCTGAAGCCAATCAACTAATCTCCGATACTGCCGCCCTACTGGAAGATTTATCCTCAATCTATTTTAATGTCACCGAAAGATCCTTGAAAAATCGCATTACTCGTCTGACCGACAAAATTAAACTTAAACTTCACCCCGAGCAAAACATTCATCCTGGGGAACCTTTTTCTGATGAGGGTAGCATCACTGACTCCTCTGCACTATCTCAGTAAATAACCTCATTACCTTTCTTTTAATTAATACTATTCTCTCTAATACAATGGAACTGCGATGGATTTCATCCTAGCCTGGAAAGAATTCAGTAAATCATCTCTCTCCACACCCCTGACTTTCTCTGTCTCCTGAGAACCAATTTCAAAATCGATCATCAGCGTAATCTAGAAATCTTTGAAGGATATCACTACACCCGTACCAACTGTGTGAGAGCCAGTGGTGGTTCTTCTATATTTGTATCCATCAGCGACATATACTTATATCATCTCCCGCTAACCACAAATTTTGAGGAAATTGCTGTCACCGCTTGGTGCCA
>CAJUYG010001229.1:42019-56833 GCA_910591675.1 Galerucella calmariensis
AACACATTTTAGACAATAGGCTACTCCGAGGTTAGTCTGAGACTAACTTTGGTAGTAATTTTAATCTAAGGAATTAGGTAGTTTAAGCTCGGAATAACCTTCGACTAAATATAATTTCAGTTTTGTTGAACTGTCAATTGTGGTATAAATATGTTGTCATATCGTTATTCGAAATTCAGTTTGTCGTTTTTGTATTATCAGTTCATATTATTATTCAGTTTATTATTATTAATTATGCATATTTACTAAGTATTTGTGTTGGTTCAGTGAGTAGTAATTATTTTGCGATGGAAGGAATATATTATTATTCGGATGATTTGAGAATGATGGAAGGATTGGAAGAAGCAGAGAATATTCGTCCGATCAGAAAAATTAAATGTTATAAAATTCAGGCTAATCCCTCAAAAACATTGTTATAAGAGGAATTTGCAGCTATCGAATCAAAAATAAATATAACTATTTTATCATTTTCTATTTAATTTTTCCTTTTCTTTTTGTTACACAAATTTTTCATGTACTTGCGTTGCATAGTAATGAGAGATGATAATAATGAGATGACTCGCTATTTTTGAAATTAATGAACGAGCACTGACACATGTCACAAGTCACAATAAAAAACAGAACAGATGTCACCATAACGTCACGTTATTGGTCAACTCCTACCATATAACTGTGAATCTTCCTTAAGTCATGTCCTAATCCAGTAATAAGCCTAGAGTAACTATTATTCCTTAGTCGGAATTTATTAATAGCAATTGTATTACTCCTTTAAACCGACGCTAGTCTCAGAGTAACTAGTCTCTGACTAATCTAAGAGTAAGGGCGGAGTAAGAAGTTTTTATTAATAAGACAGTATTTGTTGCAATGTATAGTTTTATTTGATATTAAACGTGAACTTCAAGTTTTTTCCTCATAAATTTTTACCTTCAGATAATCCTTTGCAAAAACTGTGTAAATTGCCGCACAAGTTTCGGGTATTATCCTTCCTAACGCTTGAGGAGAGATGACAGTGGAGAACTTCAAATCTTCGTAGCTTCCTCCCGTTGCCAAAAATCTAACACTTTCCTCCTCTTCAAAACGCCGTATTACAATTATTTTTACCTACATTATAACTGTACAATAGTTTATAATGTACTCCGCCGCGCTTCAGAAAATAGAGTCGCGTGGATGCGGAACACATATTTAGTTTACCGAAATTTTCCGGACAAACCATTGCTCGGACGAAAGAAACGCAGGAGACCTTTTTTTTTGCAAAACACTTCCCGCATTCAGTGGTATTTTTCATTTCTCTCTACCTTCCTCCCAGCGCGAAAGATTGGAAAATTTCGAAAAAAAAGTTTTTTAATTTTTTTTTATTTGGGAAATCGATAGATTGGTGAACTTTTTTTTATATTAATCTACATACTTTGAGATACTTATGAAGAAAAAAATCAGCCGTATTACTAATTACTTGTAGTTGTTAGCCCTATCGTCTGGTCTAAAGCAAATATTCAGGTAGGTAATCTTCTTAACGACCAAATAAATATCAACAATTCTCCCTCTTTAAACCTTTAAACCTAGAAACGTTCCGGTAAGATTGTTGTAAATATTTCCAGGTAAACTTGTTCAATACTTCAGTTGATCCCATATTTAGACACTTTTCCGCTTTTTATTTCCATGTAGATAGATTATTATACTTTTGTCAATATCGGTGAAATTCCATAATAATGCACTGTATAAATTGAAAATTTTCCATCATACCTCCACTTGTTTGAGAAATCTACTATGTTATTGAAATGCGTCACTAATATATATTGAACTTAGCTCAAATAAAATGAAGATTTGAACTAATTAAATTGTTTCATTCCATTGTTCAAAAGTATGGTAGTAGAACTTTTGGAAAATCATATGAAATACATGGTGATCCATTAAAAATTACTGAGGAAATAATTTACTTAAGTCTTGACTCACCATGTATTTGATTCAATTAGTATTTGCAGAATAATTTGGGTCCGTGAGTTTTGATAATCATTTAAAATCTTTTTCATAATTCAAATTTATTGACAATGAATTAATGTATGTCAAGTAAAGTAAACATACCATTTATAGGAAATATTATGAAATTCAATCTATAGTATCTATAGAGATCACTATCGGTTCTATAGTTTGTTCTATGAGGTTATCTAAAACCCACATTTTCTCTTCCTCTTTAATTACTTCATTAGTTCACGAACATCTTTCATTTTAAATGTTTTATTATGTCTAGCTACATAACCTTTCATTTGAGCCCATATTAACTCTATCGCATTTAATTCACAATGGTATGGCGGCAAACGAAGCACTGTTATCCCACGATTCTTGGCTATTTCATCAATAAAAAACTTTTTGAATTGTAGCTTGTGATCTGAAGCAACCTTTAAAAGTTCTTTTTTCAACATATTATCTTCAAATAGTATATATTTTACGATTAACCAGTTTTTAATATCAGCTTTTCTCCAAGAGGTAGATGGAAGATTTTCTGTTTTTCTGTTAATCGCGAATGATAAGTGGCATTGTCCATAACGATTACAGCATTATTTGGAATTAATTCGACCATTTGTGTAAAATACTCTTCAAAAACATCTGCAGTCATTTCTTCATGATAGTCTTTGGTTGATGTTGACTGAAACTCCAGTAAACCACCGTCAACGAACCCTTGATTGCATCCAAAATGCTTTATTATTAGTCGGCGACCTTTACCGATAGGAGTTTTCAGTCCAGTAGATAAACCTTCTGTGAAAGCTTGACGACTGGTTTTAATACTTTTGTTCTGCCATATTTTTTTCACTGGATGTCCTTCATTGAGCCATATCTCATCTAGATAATAGATTTGTCTTCCCTCCTGTCAGTATTTTCGGATTTCTCGTAAATACTGTCGTCTCCAACATATTATTTGCTCGTTGTCGATTAGCACTGATTTGCGACTTTGCTTCTCCCAAGTAAAATTTAATTTGTGTAATATTTTCCACAAAGTTTTTCGCCCTATGTCAGGCAAAATCTCGTCCTCCTTTACCATTCTTAGAATTATGTCGAGGGTTGGGATCTCTTTTTTAAAATATAATTCGTGTACTTTTCGTCTTATTGTATTTTGCATATGTTCATCAACGTCAAGTGGTTTTCTTCCAGTTGACTTTTTAGGTGGAGATATATTTCCATTTTTCCTCTCCCTTGGAAGCCTGTGAATAGTAGATTCACTAACTCCTGTCATATTGGAACATGTCGAAACTATATTTCTAACAGTAGCAGCCGGCATTTGATGTACAACAGCATCAGGCACATTTAACACTACAGTCTTCGTTTATAAGCTAAGCACGCTCTTACACTCTACTGTGGTGAAACTGGAAGACATTTTTCACAACACAGTTAACGTAAGCGACTTTGAGCAAAACAAATTATACAAATTTGGGCGAGACCAAGTTTCACCGTATATACCTGCAAAATTTCTACGTAGTCATTAGGACAATCCCTAGTAGGACCCTATTGTAATGTTTCTTGGAAATTATCAAGTTGTTTTAACTAACCGAATTTAGATTCATATTACCTTTATATATTAGATCAGGTATAAAATTAAATAGTAAGTAAATTCCCTAGATGAACGGTGACGCTTATGGTTTACTACCTGACTAGCATCTGTGACCTTTTCGCGTGCTGTCAGACAATAAGAAACAGACTTTAGGAACTGAAAATTCTGAATTGAATTTAAAATAGGTTCTCTGAAATTGTTAAGGCCTCCCTTTATATTATTCTCTAATTCATGAACAATTAAGAGCTCAAGTGTGTGCTCCAGCAGTACATTCCACCGTTAAAATTTCGGTATAAACAAGGGACCAATAACAAAATATCCGAATAACCCTGCCCAAACATTTAGTTTCTCAGGATAGTGAGTGTGGCTCTCTCTAAACTGATGTGGATTTTTATTATTCCAATAATGACAGTTTTGTTTATTCACATGACCATTTAAATAAAATGTACACCCACCACTGAAACATATATTTTTTTTCCTGTATTGGCTGGCTGTGTAGTTGACAATTATTGCGTCTTCTAGCCAACTGAGAAGTTGAATTCCTCTATGAGTGGTTATAGTATGGGATCCCGATATAAAACTACCTTCACCGAGATGCTTATTCGCTTAAACGTATTTTATATTAAATTTAATATGTCAATGAACATGTTGCATATGGGTTGCCTAACAAATTCAAGTCCAGGATATGATTATTTAATTATTATAAAAATTTTTTTTCCAAATTTCTCACCGGTTTGATTATCAAACAAATTTTTGTATGAAAGTATGAAGCCCTTAGAATATACAAACGTTAGGTTGCCTATTTTTTTCCTGTCACAACCTTCAGGTTGCCAGGTATGAACAGGTTAATCAATACTAGCATTTTGCACCGGTCTGATTATTGAATGAAATTTATATGATAATAAAGATTATTCAATTCTGAACACGGTGGTATAGGGTTGCCTGCGAAAAATCAGTCCCGAACTCCGGTTGTCGAATTTTTAAAAGTAAAATATTGCTGAGAGTGAATGTGTGCGACTGAGAGGTACCAACCAACCATCCCATGCGTTAGAAGAGGATAGCGATAGACTTGTATATGATGTGCATCATTTTGGAGTAGATTCCCGTTATAGTTACAATTGAAAAAACGTGCAACTATCTATTGTTGGAAAAAAATGGCAAAAGAGTGTTGATTGTATTAATTGCACTAATTTAGCGTTGAAGTGAGGTATCGAATTATGCCAAAGTCTTCCCGCCTCCCATGCGTTTACAGGTTGCGACTATACGGCAGCATTTTATAATGAAGGAGAAGTAAAACCTTTTCAGCTATTTTCGAAAAATGGAAACTATCAAACAGCTCTTGAATCATTAACAGATGCTGCTGATATTTTCATTGGTGAAGAAATTAAAACCGTTCAAGAATTTACGACTAGTATGTATAGTATCAAGAACTGCACCAACGTAAAAAAGCATAAAACAAGCAGAACGTTAATTAATAATAATAATAATAATATTAGGAACAACAATAACAATTCTTACGATGTAGCGTGATGCACTATTGTTTTTTGCTACATTGACAATCTTTTATAAGATGATACCATACTGTGATGATACCGTTTTAAGCAACAATATAAAGATCGATGAATTATTAGTTGTTCTCAACATTATTTATAATTTTAATTGATTCGGTACACAGCTGTATTGACATTTTTTTAAATACTTCATGCCATTTTATGCGTTATGAAATGGTTTTCGTATAGTAGTAGGAGAGCTGGCACCAATTTTTGGGTAGGTATTTGAGGCAAGCTGAAAACTTGTCAGATACCTCTCCTATTATATCCCAACTCGGTATAGTAGACCTGGCTGGTGAGTAGCGGGGCTAAATCAACCCCTACATTTTTAAAAATTAATTTTTTTTTCCCCAAAAATATATTTGAGGCACTACGCAATTTATATATGTTGCAGTGTAATACTTAATGAATACGAAAAAAAAAATAAGCCAGATCATTTAATCGGGGTTCTAACATTGCCAGACGCGTGCAAAAATATTTTGCAAAAAATTATAAAAAATGTTTTTGAGGCAACTTGAAATTTTAATGGAGTATTATTTATAACTGAAAAATAAGATTTCCAAAAAGACAGATCATTTCGGTGGGGCTTTCTACCTGCCAGGTAATCAAACAAATAATGAATAGGTACGAGCCTGTAATGCTATAGACAAGCTGTAGTGTGAGAGAGAGCGCATAATCCATCATTTTTTCAAAAAGGCAAGATAAGATCATACAAAAGATTGATGAAAAACAAAAATTATCAGAAAGCATTAGCAGATCTTAGAGTTGCGCATGTTACCGGTTCGCGTGAAAAAATTTTGCCAGTCTTAGAACAATTCGTTTGCGAAATTTATGGATTTAAAAATACAACAAATATAAATGGAGCACGATTCCTTAAATTTTGTGCGACTTACAAGGCCGACAGTGAAGATGAACCTTTCAAGAAAAAACTGAAAAATTGTTATCCCTCTGCCTTACCTCCATGCAAAGCTGAGTTAAAACAACATCTTCTAAGAACGCAATACATAACAAGCATTTGGAGAAATGCACATTTGCTATTCCCCAGCTCCTTAACACCTAATAGAAATGGATGGACACTTAATGAGGATACGCTAGATTTTCACTGGTTTGACGGAGAGTGAATGCCGCAATTGGTATTCGACGCTGATGTTCACGAGGAAAGTAAAAATAACGATGATGAAAATCATACTGCAGGTGAGAATGAATGGTTTATTTTTAATAACTGCTGCATTCAAATTTCTGTGATTAATTAAAAAAATAAATATATATTTCTTTTCGCAGATGGTTTAGAGGATGCCGAATCTGACACAGATGAATCCGAAGATTTCGTTACTTCTAATGAAGAATCCACAGACGAAGAATGTTAATTTATATCTGATGTGAAATAAATAGAATTTATTTCTATTTTTCTTTATACTTAAAATAATTGTACTGCTGGAGAATTATTATATTTTTATAAACCTGATTTTGCGATTTTTATGTTAATTATTGATTTTTTCAATACGTAACCCTTATTAATTGTAAGATGAAAAAATTTTGAATTCCCGTATAAATTTTGATTTAGAATACTGCCAGATAATAAAAACAAATTTTTAGTTTTGAATGTAGGGGTAATAATATGAATCCTGTAAAAAAAATTTTGGAACAAAAATTGTTAAGAAAATAATTTTTTTTTTTAAATTCTCTTCAAAAAATAAATATTTCTGCGGATATATGAAATATTTAAACAATTTATAACGTTTAAATTCGAATTAAAATTGGCAAAATAACTAATTTTTGAAAATTAAAAAGAAATCACAAAAATATGTCTCTTCAACGTCCATAAATCAATAAAATCCCTTTTATGCAAAATGTTTTTAGTACAAAATCCGAAAATTTTATATTTTTTACTCCGAAATTTTAACTAGAAACCTCATGGGTTATTGTAAGTCACGTGGCCTCGCCAGAGCCAATAGTAACAAGGCAAGCAAGAACGAAGACAGCTGTCGTTATGCGCTCTCTTTCACACTACAGGCTCGTACCTATTCATTATTTGTTTGATCACCTGGCAGGTAGAAAGCCCCACCGAAATGATCTGTCTTTTTGGGAATCTTATTTTTTAGTTATAAATAATACTCCATCATAATTTCAAGTTGCCTCAAAAACATTTTTTATAATTTTCTGCAAAATATTTTTGCACGCGTCTGGCAATGTTAAAACCCCGATTGAATTATCTGGCTTATTTTTTTTTCGTATTCATTAAGTATTACACTGCAACATATATAAATTGCGTAGTGCCTCAAATATATTTTTGGGGAAAAAAAATTTATTTTTTAAAAATGTAGGGGTTGATTTAGCCCCGCTACTCACCAGCCAGGTCTACAATACCGAGTTGGGATATAATGGGAGAGGTATCTGACAATTTTTCAGCTTGCCTCAAATACCTACCCAAAAATTGGTGCCAGCTCTCGGACTATAGGTACAACGAGTAAAATTGCCTCTGATAATGTACGAGGAGCAAGTTTTACCAAGCTGCAGCTCCTAAACTATAAATGCTACGGGAAAAAGTTTCCGATGAAATTTATAGAAAATTTCATGCTTTACAATTCAGTTATCACCATTTTCGATTTGTCACCGACCATTAACTAAATATTCAGTAAAAACCATATTGAAAAAAATTTGGAGCGCTATAATTGAAAACCTATGCTTTATACGAAAAAAAGTTTGAGATAAAAAACATGGCAAATACTATTATCTACCATAATGATTTTCACAGTTTCTGTCGTACGATACGCGGTTCGCGAGATGTTTAATAAAACCGGTTTAATATGGCGGCTGGAGTGAAGCTCCCCCCATGACGCCAATTTGGATTTACATTCAGGAGACACCCCTGAACATATTCAAAGAAAAAAATACCTGTTCCTATACATTTTTTTCAGAATCTACTTTTTTGGCTGGGGCTCTTGGACTATGGGATGGTTGGTTGGGACCTCTCAGTCGCACACATTCCCTCGCAGCAATATTTCACTTTTTGAAATTCGACAACCGGAATTTGGGACTGATTTTTCGTAGGCATCCCTATACCACCGTGTAAAGAATTGAATAATCTTCATCATCATATGAATTTCATTCAATAATCAGACCGGTGCAAAATGCTACTATCGATTAACCTGTTCATACCTGGCAACCTGAGGGTCGTGAGCGACGGAAAAAAATAGGCAACCTAACGTTTGCATATTCTAAGGGCTTCATACTTCCGATTGATATTTTTTTTTCGGGCCGAGATGGGAAACTCATGTTCGACTGGGTCCTCAAACAGTACCCAGACAGTGTGGACTCATCCCCACGGAGATGCCTACCAACCAAACCCACCTCAAACTCGCCGTTACTCCCGCCTTGGAATCACTACACCAGCATACGTCAAGACGGGCGGCGGTCCCTCACACACTCTCCATCATCTTCCTTCTATCACTCCTACCTCTCTCATGCCATAGCGAGTCCTTCTCTTTCCCCCAATCATGCTTTCTACTACGCCACTTATCCTCATCCATTCCTCTTCGCCCCTCAACATAATCTCCACCATATTTTTCCAATACAACGCCTCTTCCAGTTTATTTTCTAACTTCTTCAAGACTTCCTCATTCTTCCAACATCTGAACACATGTCCCACATCATCCTCCACTTCACATCTCTCGCACACTCCAGTTTCTCTTTTCCCAATCTTGTGGAGGTAACCCACTCTCGACCCATGCCCTGGGAGCACCTGCGTCAAGAAGTAGCCCACCTCTCCACATTTCCGGTCCACCCAATTTCTCCTACTCCCAATCGCTCCTTTTAGCGCGCCCTCATACTCATCCCATCTTCTCTTCATTTCCTCATCCATCCATTCCTGTACTACCTCTCTGCTCGCATCCCTTCAGCGTTTCTGTCTGGCTCTAGCCATCAAGTCCAATGGATAGGACCGTGACAGCACTGCTGCTGCCAGTCCACCCACTCTCCTGTACGCCTGCACCACCCTCAAAAGTATTCCTCTCTGCACCCGCAGGATTGGTCTAACTCTCGCATTCACCCCTGCTTTATCACCCCACACTTCCGCGCCATACAACATACTCTGCTCTACCGTCCTACCAATTATCCTCCTCTTCCATTCTCCCGGTCCTTTTACATTAACCATCAATCTTCCCAGCCACGCTGCCCTTACTTTTGCCTTCTGTGCAGCCTTCAAAATATGGGTTTTGAAGGATAATTGGCTATCCAACCACACCCCCAGATACTTCGCCCCACCGTCTTATCCTCAGCCACTTCCAGTCCACACCGCTCTATCTTCTCCACAATCTTCCTACACATCCTCTCCGCCTTTCTTTCTATCCCCACCTCTCCCTTTGCCGTACATACCAAACATACATCGTCCGCATACACCGTAATCTCACATCCCTCTTCACATGCTATCCCACAAACTTCATCAAACACACACTTCCAAAGCGTCGGTCCCAGAACCGAGCCCTGGGGCACTCCAATCTCCGTCCCAACTTCCGATTGGTATAGAATTTGTTTAATAATCAAACCGGTAAGAAATTTGGAAAAAAAATTTTTATAATAATCAATTAATCATATCCTGGACTGAAATTTGTTAGGCAACCCATATGAAGCATGTTTATTGACATATTAAATTTAATATAAAATACGTTTAATTAGATAAGCATCTCGGTGAAGGTCGTTTTACCCAGGCCAATAATGGACAAATTCAACAACGAGCGAGAACGGTCAGTCTACGTGTCAGTTAGACGACGGGGTAAACGCTTCCCGTGGTCCGTTATGGTGAAGAGTGTGAGGTATATATTAATTGTTTTATAAACGTTAACTTTGTACCCCAGTATTACTCTAACAGACTAAATCACGGATATACATGTGACTAGCACGTTCTAGAGGATGTCTACCATTAAACACAATGCAAAGCAAACAATTTTTTTCAATAGAATTGATAGAACATAGGACCGTACTTTCCCCTTTATTTGGAGGTTTTCAAAGCGAAGTATTGTTCCACAATTAATCGTTTTTTATTGTCGAATAAATGTTTCTGCTTTATTGTTACACCCTGTATAACTATGACTGATTGGAAAACATTTTCTACGGGTTTTCCAGCGACGTATCACAGGTAGGAGGTTGCTATTCAATTTTTTGTAAGTGGGGTAATGCTTAGTTGGTTGATGAGGGTGCGTACGCTCTCATGTTATTTCAATTCTCCTCCTATACCCTAGAAACGGTTTTAAAAGTTTTTTGATACCTCTTTCCGTACACGAGGTAACAGCCCATTGTGAGTTTTAAAATTGACACCCTGTATAGATGGCACCCAAAAAGTTAATTATAAAAACAACTAATATCACTAATTTTAGCTAGTTGATAATGTTTATCGAATGTGATTAGGAAACAATTAATAACAAACGTTTCTGGTTTTGGTGAACGATTTAGTTTTTTTAACAAAAATTTATTGATAACTCCTCAACATGAATGAAACATACAAAAATAAATTCAATTATCGTCTATATTTTTCGGCTATGACAGGTAAGTGAATATGTCGATATTTTTTATTCGAAATTTGCTTAGAGTGATGTTTTAAAAATATTATTGACGAAACACTAAAGACATTATAGTACACTACATAATAAGTATTGGGGTAGGCACTCATAAAAAAGGGCATACGTACTATACTTTACTCACGACCACATACAGTGTGTAAAAAAAATCTAACCTACTCTTAATATTCACATTAGCATCAGATATTATACACGTCGATTTTCCATTTTAGCTGTTGTTTTCTGTTGTGTGTGTTGTGTACAGAGATCTCTCAAAACTAGTTATGCTATGGTCCACGGTTCACACTAAAATGAGTTAAATTTTCGGTTTAAATGTTTCTTGACATTCTGAGTGTAGGTGTTCTTTTTTAAACAGTGGATATGTATTGATAATGAATTCGATAAAGAATAAATGAGGACGCATTGGGAAAAACTCTAGACATAACTCAAGTGAAATGTCTCATACATATATTCAACTGTTTAGGAAATATTAAGTATTTTCAGATTTATTACAAAAATCAACATTAAAAAAAGAAAATCATTTTATTTCTCAAATTTGATACATAACACTCCATACTCATTTCCCATTCAGCTCTTGATACCTATTGAGAAAAAAAGCAAAAATCATTCCTGCGTTCCTTATTACTAATGTGAGATGAAAAAAAATACAAAAACAGTGATCAGTGTAAGTACTATTGTCGTTTGAATTTCGTTAACTGTAAGAATTAATATCAGAAAAGTGGTTCATTTAACAGAAAAGCACAAAATAACCATTCTACAAATAATTGGTTATGAAGATGAGATAACACACGGACACAAATGGAAGTTGATCGCTTATTTCACGTAAAACTTGCCACCTGTATTTCAAGGAACTATTAGCAAAATAGCAAAGCAGCTTCGCAAGCGTCGTCATGCAAGACAGATAAAAAGAGTAGCTGCAATGCAGTAAGTGATTATTCGAAATTGGATATTATTCTTGAGTTTCAAAAAATTCTGGTCTGTTGAACGTTAGCCACACATAAATTTTTCGAATCCTGAATTACAGTAAAATGCATCCCTATAACGGAGGTCCTCAAGAGAGACGATTTCGATCGGAGAACTTATTTTTGTGAACAATGGCAATGCTAGATACTAATATGATCTAATTAGGAGATGTTTTGTTTTCTAGTGAGAGCACATTTACACTTCACGGTCATGTTAATCGTCAAAATTGCTGCTATCGGTCTAATGAGAATCCCCTCTAACGTTAAAAGACATGTCTATACCACACTAGCATGTTGCCAAGACATTCGCGGTGAGCATTTTGAACACCTACATTGAAATTAATGTTTTCTTGTTTTTCTTTCACATTATTAAGATTGAATTGGTGTAAAGTAGCTAAATAGGGGAATAAAATAAATTTCCATTTTTTGATAGTAATTTTTGTGATAAATCTGAAAACACTATATTTCTGAAACAGTTGAAGGAAGATATAGGTCACTGTACAGAAATTATGACTGGAATTTCCTGGAGACTACAAAAAATAAATAATATACAGGAGGTTGCAATGAAAATAACAAAGTTGCTATTGGCCACTGACACATGACACACCTTATATAATTTTTTTTAACGCGCACTCAGAAATACAAATCGTCTCCCCCTTTTTTCATGTAACAATACAATTTCGAACTTTCATCAAACATGAATTTACCTTACATTTTGAACAATAATCTTGTGGATTACTTTTACTCTTCTCAAGCTTGCTTTTTGTATTATACCTCCGGCAATAAAAATTTACCAAGTATATTATTATGAAATGAGTAAAAACTTTTTTTTCAAAAAATAAGCGTCAATCAGTTGCTTAAGGCTCCGTTATTAGCCACTACGGTAAAATAATGAACCTCAGCTTCCACTGAAAACCACAAGATGGAGAGAGGATATGGTTTTATCCAAAATTTGGATCATATATTCTCGGAACTGGTAATTTAGTTGACCAAATAAGTGGTCAATGGTTGATTACCATTATAATCTTGAATAAATAGTTGATCAACCGTGTACCGGACAAATAATCACGTGTCGCTCCCCACTGATCCCCACATCCCATGCCAGTTTGAATCATTCGATACAATACCGAGTGATATAATTATTGAGATGTTATAGTTTTCGATTTAATTTACATTTCTTATCTGTTAACCAGAGGTAACGAGGCAACGAGGGTGAATTATTATCTGATTTGTTGTTGATACGTTGTGACCCTATTTATTATAAAATTTATATCTCTATTATTTTTCCGTCTTATTTCGATTATTTTTTATACAGTGTGGAAACCACTTATGGAATAAAATTCTTTATGTCATTATTTTAGAAAATTATAAAAAATGCCGAGACACATCAACTTTTGAATTGAGTTGTGCGTTATGTGAGCATAAATGTAAGTGTACAGGGGACTCACGTAAGTATGCCATAGTCGGTGTTGTTTTTTTAATGAAACACCCTGTATATTTGCATATTTTCGAAATCCTCCTAATGAACCGATTCCAACAAACTGAATAATGTATGGTCAATTATGAATTATACAGGGTGAAATTTTTATTTTTACAGTTATCAAACACATGCATAAAATACCTGATGTATTTGATTTTAATACATTAAAATAAATGCTCAAAATGTTCTCCACCTAGTTATTGGCAACAGCACAGTCTCCTATAGAACTCCTTAACTTCGTTTAAAGTTTGAGGTGAAATATTCCGTATTTCTGTAGTTATCCTGTCTTTGAGGTCTACAATGCTAGTTGGTTGTGTTGCATATACTTTGTTCTTGAGATAACCCCACAGGAAAAAATCTAACGGCGTAAGGTCTGGCGATCTAGCTGGCCACTCGATAGTACCTCTTCGTCCAATCCATTTATTGGGGAAGATTTTACTTTTCCAGTATAAACTGTCAACACATCAACAACTGACAGAATAGAAAACAATCCACATTATTTACCGATTTAAAACAATCCACATTATTTACCGATTTTGTCTAATTATTGGCGTTATTAGGCAATTTTTAGGTATTTATGATAAAATTCATGGGCGTAGCAGGTTTTGTTTAATATACAAATACGTCTAATAATTAGTTAGTTCAGATTTTTGATAAATCCATATTCAGCTAATTTTAAAAAGTACCAATATTTCAAGTGTAATAAATTATTAATTTTAAACTTTCACCCTGTAAAATCCATAATTGACCATACATTATTCAGTTTTTTGGAATCGGTTCATTAAGAGAATTTCCAAAATATGCAAATATACAGGGTGTTTCATTAAAAAAAAAACACCGACTATGGCATACTTGCGTGAGTCACCCTGTACATTTACATTCATGTTCACATAACGCACAACTCAATTCAAAAGTTGACGAGTCTCGGCATATTTTATAATTTTCTAAAATAATGACATAAAGAGTTTTATTCCATAAGTGGTTTCCACACTGTATATAAATTTTGTATGACGCTTTTTTTTCCTCCGTGTGTACGTCATGTTTGTTTTACGTTTTTAAAACCACAGGCAACTCTATCCTATCCTAAACTGGAACGAAAACAAGAACACTGTTGCCAGCTCCTGCCTAAATTATTTACCAGATCTTAGCCTAAATACCGAAAATATTAAAAAACCATGACAAATCCTTCACTTTTACTTAAACCTACAAAAACAAACAACATTCAATTGAATAAATCAATATAAATAAATGAAATCACTTTTAAACATCTAACTTATCTTAATGTGATTTATTATTATAAAGAGAAGATATAATGCGAGATCTTTGATTGTCTATATGAAAAACGCTTTGAAGTTGTTCGTGTATAACTAATACTTTCGCTATTAAAAGTTAACAAGCCAATATTATTGCATTACACACGTTGTACTAGTGTACATTTAGATTATCGAGAGTACGAGATCTGATACAATTGTACCCGCTCTGGCAACACTGGATTAGAAAATTAGAGTCTCATATCGGAAACTATCCTCTCGATATATACCTATCACTCGAATGATACTGATTCAGTCAACTCCCTCTGATGACAAATCGGTTCAACCAAATAAGAGTGAGTTTTTGGCTACCATATTTGAATTACGGCGCTAATTATGCCGCTTTTATTACATTCAGTTCTTGATAAAATAACAATATTTTCGCTGCATTGTCACAC
>CAJUYG010001229.1:56933-88588 GCA_910591675.1 Galerucella calmariensis
ATTTGGTATCTCAGAAGTCATTCACGAATAGCCAATTATTCGGAAACTTCAGCCCAATTCAAAAAATACCAATGCGCCGATTTACTAGAAAACTAGATTCTAAATTGTGATCAACTTTTAGTGTTTCGTGAGTTTTTGGGTTAAGTTGTATTTAACAAAGTTGCACTGAATCCTCATTATTTATTTTTTCAGCAAATGCTCTCTACATAACAACTGGTAGTTCGTTGGTATGGACGTCTCCAATATTATCACAACTTTCATCAAATGATACATCAATAAATCCCTTGGGAGAACCGATAACTGTTCTTCAATCTTCACTGCTGATGTCCATAAACCCAATAGGATACCTAGTAGGTAGTGCCTTTTTGGGAAAGGTACCGGATATCATTGGTAGGAAAAAAACGTTGATGATAGTTGCCGCAGGTGTATCAGTGTTTAATGCAGCATTATACTTTGCCACAAATTTGTATCAATTTATCACATTAATTTTATTAGCAGCCATCAACCAGTCTTTGTTGATGATTGTAGTACCAACGTACACATCAGAAGTAGCTGGAAATCACAATAGAGGTAGCTTGGGATGTCAGCTGTCGTTATTGGTTATTATTGGACAATTTCTGGGCTTCGGAATCGGTGGTATAACAACAGTCAGTTTGTTTTTTCTATCATGCGCAATACCCTCATCAATAATTTTTATTTCAACTATATTTATATCGGAATCTCCAATTTATTACATTTTAAAGGGGGATAAATATCGAGCAATAAAAGTATCGAATAAATTAGGGAAAACTACCCAATTGTGCGAGATGGAGATGGCAAGCATTGAAAAACAGAGCATGCTCCAAACAAGTACCCCACAAACACCAATCAATTGGAAAAGTATTTTTTTCAATCGCTCTGTGAGAAAAGGGTTTATTCTTGTCTTTGGAATAGTATGTTTCATGGATCTTTCTGGAGTACTCATCATTTTAACTTCTATGAATACCATTTTAAATGATATTGGAGTTAATTTATCAGTTAATGTGCTAATTTTTTCAATTATGGCAATACAATTATTTGTCGCCGTCTTAGCGATTGTGGTCATAGAAAAAATAGGCCGGCGTCCTCTGATTCTCGTAGGATTTTTTACGTGCGGCTGTGCAATGTTTGTCTTGGGAACTTTTTTTTATTTTCAATGTAATAAATACGAATTATCCCAACCAGTGAAGCTTATACCATTAATTGCTCTAGTATGTTTCCTTTGTGCATATACAATGGGTATTGGCGCATCAACACCGGTGCTACGGTCGGAATTACTTCCCAATGAACTTAGATCAGTTGGATCTAGTATAATTATGTTTCTAGGTACTGTAGTTATAGGAGCTGTTTTATGTATTCATCCTTTCGTGGCTAGTTATTTAGGGTTACACTACAGTATGTTTATTTTCAGCTTCCTCTGTTATAGTGGATTTGTTTTTTTTTATTTATTGTTGCCTGAAACCAAAGGGAAAAGTTTCGATGAAATTGGTGAAATGCTGGCAAACTAGCTCATAATTTGTTGTTTTATCGCATTCGCATCGCAGCAACGTTGACCAGGTAGCGATTTTTAGAGTGATACATCGTTTGTTAATTCTGCTGAACGTACTTTTCTCGTTATAACAACATAACCTAACTTTATTTGATATATGACTATAATTACCAGTGGTGTTCATGTATTTCCAAGATACCAATGTATAAAATGTCTTGGAACAAAAATATGCAATGTCACCCCATGTTCATCATGACATTGGCCATGAATTGGACTATTGCTACCATGTTGACATGCCCCTGACTTAAATTGTGTAATATAGGGCGTTACTATCTTCAAAATTTGTAATGGAAACTGGGGTCACAAACTACTTCATTTGGAAAATCTTTTAATTATATTTCTGTTGATAATACCAATTCGGGATTCTTAAATGCTATTAGGTTGATTAATTTCAGTTCTTTAGACCTTAGTTTCCATCACAAAATTTGAAGATAGTAGCGCTCTCTATTACACAATTAAAGTCAGGTGCTTGCCACTATTAATAGTAATAATATAATTTCATCTATATTGATCTAGTCTTTGTTGCAATATCGTATCTCATTTCTTTCAGGAATTATGAGACGACCTCTCTGTTTATCAATCAGTTGAAAAGTGACGTTTTCAGCAGCATTATCGCTCCGGTAGCGCTCCGTTGAAATGAACGCGACCAATGTTACAAATTATTTGATTTTAGTATGGTAGTTTTTTGCTTTGCTGTTCTCTACTCTCATCTATATAGAGAAAGCTTACGTCTGGTACCTGTGATTCGTTCATTCACATATGCGCATACGCAAGATATTTTCTCAAATCACTTTTCATTGGATTCAGGCAAAGTTGTAGAGAATTATGGGAAAACGTGCTGTAATAATTTTAATAGGTACAAATCGGATGCTCACAGGTAAAAGTGATGGATCCCAGGTACAGGACGTTATCTCTATCCAATGCGCCCCCACACAAATGCTACTTTTTCAGTGTTTTGGCAGCCAAGCAAGTAATCCAGACGATCCAGAAAAAAAAAGAGTAAGTATTATACACTTTCCGAAGGATAATGACACTCGGGTGACACACATATGCCGGGAGTCGGAGTCAGAAATGTTTGATATTTGTGTCCAAAGATTGAGCACAATCTGGAGAATGTGTTTCGCCAGAGAAAATGTTTGTCGGGCTCAACGGTTGGAGCTGAATACCATGTTTAGTATGCTGGCAGTCAGCGGCTGAGTTCCTTCTGAACGCATTGCCAAAGTAAGCGTCGGAACAAAACCTAGCTTTCCAATAATATTATTCCAGTTTCATTAGATATAGTTATTTCATTATTCATTCCCACTCTGTAATCTCCTAAGTTCATTTCCTTTATTATTGTTTATTAACAAAATATACACTTCGGCAGCTTCTAGCATTATAAAATGAACTTTCTGTGATCCATGATAGCACTGAGTTATCAAAGCGCAAATTATTGCCGGTGCGTGTTATGCATAAAACATCCTTTTTGAACACAACAGCTGGGTCAGCAGCTCAACCGTTGAGTCTATCTGAACGTGCCTAATGTTTGTGGATAATTGGAGGTAGATAGTACTGCAGCATAATTGTTAAATTAGAGTAAGCAGTACAATGATGTATGCGTTAGAGAATTTGTAAAAGAGATATGAAAAGGTCTGATCTACAAAGCTCTACGTACCGAGGTATCGTTCTCCAGCAATCAGAGCTGATGTATTTTATTTTTTGTTTGTTTAGACTACATCATCTTATTCCTTATCAGCAAATTGCAAGCTGCTAAAAGAAGGCTTCTGTTCGTATACGTCCAAAATGCTCGCAACAACGCCAGCAGCCAAAACGCTTAGAAAGTAGCATGTGTGTGGGGCGTAAATAGCAGCATATAATATACTAGTTATACTAAAATTGATTGTCAAAAACGTTGCCAGCTCTTGGACTGATGTATTTGTGTCTCTAAAAATCACCTGGCTTAATTTGTAATGTGAATATTATTTGGATACTTAGATAAAAAAGCACGTACTGTAATACAACAATATTTTTTACCAATTAAGTGAACATATTACGATAATATTAAAATATTTCAGCCTTGATGTATGTAGATTGGAATGTCGTTCACTGAGATCAGTAACTCCTTTAGACCCATTTCCCAGAGGAATTTTAGGATATCTCTAGGCTTGAACTTAGGAAAGTGTCCCTCTTTTATGCATTACTCTCCTAGGTGCTTTGGCCTACGGCTCTGATTGCTGTTTCTTCTCCCACACCACAAAATTTAGTTCCTCACTCCTTCACTATTTTGAGCTTTCTCAGGAGTCCATTCAGGAATCAATGTCCTATTAGGATCCTTAAACTTTCCATTCAGTTTCACTCTGAGCATTCATTAAATGATAATAGTAATATTAAAAATAATAGGTTTATTTTTTAAAGAAAACAATGTTTACAGCATGATCTATGTGTGATATTATACAAAAATGTTGAGTGTACAATACAGTTGGTAACAAAAAAAAACATAAAATAAAATACATTTTATTCATTTAGTATAAATGACCTTGATTTGAGTATATTCCAAAGGTACTTTTTTTCCTCAGATGTCCCAAATGTTCCAGACAGAAAGTTGAGAAAAAGATATTCTGTAGTTTATGAAGTATTTTATAGAATGTGCTAAATTACAAGCTGGTATAACAAATACAAAAATTAAAGTGGAACTACCAATTAAAATAATGACTTAATTTCATCCTATGTTTCATGGCTACTGAGTTTTATAATTTCTATAGTTGCTGTTTCTGCTTAAACTTCTATAATCGCCTTCAACGGTCTTTTAAAAGAGCTACAAACATTGGCAACACTGTTTGTTTGGTTTGGTTTGGTTTGTTTGGTGACAATGACTAATTGTCCAGCAACCCTCTAGAGCTCACACTTTGTGATCATGAGGCGTTCAGCCCACATACATTGCTGTAAAAAGGAGGAAAAAATTATACATGCTTTGTAAATAGAATATAACAATTCATCATTGCGTGTTTGCGTGAACAAATACATAAGGAAAATGAAAAAGGCATTATCTGTTCACGTATTGTAAATGGAGACTGTTTTGTGAAATTTTACGAGGTACTGGTCAAATGTTGGAACAAGCTCAAGGCCATCAATAACACTTGCATTAAATTGAGTGTTAAATTGGACGTGGTATTTTTCAGTATTTTAAAGTGAAAACTTCTTAAGGCGCATTGTGCACTTTTATTGGGTGAAGAAAAATCATGGAATTCGCTTCATCGTCAGGCTATACAAGGTTGAGATAAAGTAACCAAGTAAATATCTCTTAAGCGAAAAGAACGATATTTATGAAAATTTGCAGGTAAGTGCAATGAAAAAAATGCATCTGATGTACATTGTTTTGTTAATAATATACTTCCGGTTCAACCGGGAATGCCATCAACTTCTTTAATTTAAATGGGACACCCTAAATATGTTTACAAATTTTTAAAGAGCTTGTTATTTTGAATTCATACACACTGAGCTCAGTGTAAAAAAATTGTAAAAACGAGGAATATAGCACTTCAATCCGAGTTTTTTGCATTACAGCACAATAAAATGTGATTATTTGAATTCAAATTTAAAGTACTAGAAACGTCACTACGAGCGTCCCTCGTAGAATCCTCTTGAGTGCCTAGTATTATTAATTAGTGGCGAAATTTTCTTAATTCACAACCATATATGTAGTGCTATCATTACTAACGTCATTGAAGGCTGGAAAGTCATATTACACACTTTCCGCCCTCACGTCCCGCCCTCTAAAATAATGTGATCGTTGTGAATATCATCTATTTTAGATAAATATTCTTTATATTTAAAAATATAACACATGAATAAATATTATAATACCTATTTCTGGAGGGGTACAATGTATAAGTTCTACATCGGAGGAGACATTTTTCTTAATTTATTATTCGTGAACAATATCCATCCATCTTTTTTCTGAATTTTAGGAGGTTTATTATTTAGGTTCATTATCACTGCTATCACTCTCAATCATTTTAATGAATCTAATTTTTAAAAGTTATGGAAAGTATCAAATAATTCAAATTTGACATTTGTATATTTATCATAATATATAATGTCATCAACTGTCGATAGAAAAATAAATTGAGTGCAATTTTTCTTTAAGTTTCATTTTAAATTATTTGTTAAAAAAAACATTGTAAATATTTTTTTTTGAAGGAATTTTCAGTATTCGCACTAAATGCAGTGACATTAAGCATACTCAATATAAATACTACGGCAAATTGTCGTTCTGCTTATCAGTAGTCTGTGGTATCTGAACAATACACCTGCAAAACAGTCCGACTTCCAATTCGTTGCTAGGCATCTGCTGCTTATTTATTTATTGTCAAACTGACATGCTGAAGGCGCCATCCATGTAGACTAGATAAGAAGAACGAACTCATACGGAAAAACTGACAAAATCTGTCCTCAAAATCGTCTATATATGGGTAGTTCTACAAAAATAGGAATTATTGCGGCTCCATCTTTTCTGTACATTTCTACATAAAAACATCGATATTTTTGCATGAGAATGTGAATAACAAGTTTAATTAAACGGACAAACAAAAAAAACCGGTTGAAGACATCTAATTTTACTCAAAAATTTACTATTTCCTGGCAAATTCTCAGTTCCCTGGTAAGTAACAAGTACAAAATTCGAACTACAATTATATTTCAACAAATCGGCTATCGAATTTATGGAATTACGTTATGTATATAATCAATAATAGTTACTTGTATCGATACTAGTGTTACTAATCTCGTTAAATCATATTTTATCGATTATTCAATTCGCCGAACTTTGTCCTAAGTTCCAATTATCAGTCCTTTGAGATTGCTATTATTTGAAGTACTGTGTTTTGATATTTAGCTATCGAAACTCTTCTTGGGAAGACTTTACTTTGGAATGAAATCTATATGTGCATCTTATAGTATGTACAAAAAGTACGAGGAGTAATAAACCCTGATTAAGTATGCAAAACCTTTACAGGGAGCACCATGAAATTTTTGATAAATCTCTTACTTTAAATTACATTTCTTCCGTAAATCTAAAAACCAGGTAGATCGACCCCGTATTTGTTTCAGTTGTAGCAAAGTTTAGGGTTTCTTCATTGTTAAAGGATTAGCAGATAAGCAATAACGGAATGCAGTGGTGTGTATTTTGGGAAAAAAATACGTTTTAAATTATAATATAATAAAAAATGAAAAGAAATAATTATTGGAATACATTTATTACTTACATTTTATTCTATATCCGACTCGGAAGAGGAAGAATCGTTGTTGACATTAATAATAATAGGGTCGATTAAATCATCACAAATATTGTCAATTTTCCACATATTTGCCTCTACTTTGATAACATGCTCGATACAGTTTGTCCAATTTTCCTTACTAACATGACTTACAGCACTCTCAAACAATTTCACAACATCGTTTATTTTAAAAGTAGTATTTTTTTTCCAGCTTCCCCCTTTACCTGAGCCCATATTAATTCTATTAATTCTTTTCTCTTTATATTGTAGCCTGATGATGGTAATATTGTACCGAAACTAGTAGCACACATTATAAGTGCCTTTTTGAGGAACTTTTATTAAAAATTTTGTGGTTTGGACTTTGAGTTTCATTGAACCATTGGTTTAATTTCATACAACCACATTTGAGATATGGATGAGCTCTTAGAGTTAATTCTATGGGATTAAGTTCACAATGATAAGGGGGAAGTCGAAGAACTGATATACCACGAGAAGAAGCCATTTCTCCTACAATGTAGGTTTTGTATTTATTCTTGTTCATTTTTGCAATTCTGTAAAGTTCTTTCCTTAGTGGATCTTTTCGAAACTTAATATTTTTCGAAATAAGCCACTCCAAAAGCTCTGCTTTACGCCAACGACTTGTGGGCAATGCTTCTCGTAACCGTGAATGGTAACTGGCGTTGTCCATAACAATAACAGCCCCTTTTGGAACCAGATCCAACATTTGAACAAACCATTCCTCGAAGACATCCCCATTCATATGTTCGTGATAGTCCCCCGTGAGTTTTGAAATAAAAGTTGATAATCCACCATCAACAAAACCTTCAGAACTTCCAACATGGACAATGATAAGTCTTTTTTCTTTTCCAGATAGTGGCTGCAAACCTAACGACAAACCTTCCACGAATGCCTGCCTTCCGCTTTTAATGTTTTCATCTTGCCAAGATTTGGAAACTGTATATCCAGCATTTATCCATGTTTCGTCTAAGTAGAAGATTTTCAAGTTTTGTTCTCTGGCATGTCGAATGCTTCTTAAATAGTCTCTTCTCCAAAAAACTATTTCCGGTTTATCTATCAAGAGAGATTTTCTATTATGTTTTGTATATCTGAAACCCACATCTTCCAAAAGTTTGCATAATGTCATTCTGGAGAATTTTGGATAGTCCGTATCTTCTTGCACTGATGTCATAATTTTGTCAAGTGTTGGAATTTCCTTTCGTAAGTAGAATCCATGGACTTTACGCCTTAGTCTTTGTTTTAATGACTCATCGATCTCAATTGGTTTTCGGCCTGAAGGAGTTTTAGGGGGTTGAAGAGTTCCATTCTTGCTTTCTTTTAGTAATCTATAAATTGTTGATTTAGCAACACACAACATAGCAGCCGTTAATTCCACAATATCATCAACACTTGCACTTGGATCCTTGTTTTTCAATGATATATAACAATTCAATATCAGAGTTTTTTCATTTAAAGATAATGGACCTGTTTTTGGTCGTTTAGATGGTCCTTGGCTTATCGACATTGTTTGGTACTTGCACAATTAACATTCAACAAATGTTTTAAATATATTCCAACTGTTTACAATATTATGGAAACCATACAACTTCACACAACTCTACTCAAAGAACTAATACTAATTACTGATTTAATGTACCTACTTTCTTTTAAAATAATATTCCCGATAATGTTTCTAAGAAAACTGGGCTGTTCCCAGGTTCCCAGGTATACCTTACGGTATACCCTCTTAAAATATATTTTGGTACGTCTATGAAATCTACTTAAATGAGTGATTTATTACTCCTTGTCCTTTCTATATAGACTATAACATCAGTTACGCCTAACATCTTTTACATTCCGGTTCGCGCCGTTCATTAATGTGTACACGTGTTGGACCAGTCAACTACTCAGGACCCTGGTAAGTATTTCCATGGAAAATCCTCACTATAGTACCTTGTATTCAGAATCGAAACAATTGAGTGTTCAATAGTGCAGGCTATTTTCGAAGATTTGGATCTAATTAGTTAGTATTTAACGGTTTTTTATAAGAATAATTTGAAAATTCTCAGGCCCCTGTTCTCAGTCTTCTGGAAATATTGGTGACAGGGGACTGAGAACTAACCAGGGGGCTGATGAATGTGGATCAATCTGCTTCACTTATGTATCTTAAAGTCGTTTTGTACTCCCATTTGGCACTATGCCTCAACTTTCATTTATTTATTTTAGACCAAAATGAAGCCAAAGAACAAATTGAGCAGGGAGGAGATACTACAAAAGAAAATAGATGCTGAGAGAGCCCGCTATCAAAAAATGAAAAATGATCTTGTTAAATTAGCTGAACAAAAAAAAAGGAGCGACTTTAGTATTTAAAAGAGAAAGAAAAAGTAAAGAAGACAGGAGTCAGCTACGCCCAAGCCGCAGCTAACAAGAAAACAACAACGACGACAACAACAAAACAATAGATCCTCGAACAGGTGACAAAGCTATTAGCACAGCTAATGGCTTAAAGTCGCAGACACAACGGAAGACCGCCGAAGAAAAAACTACCGAAGTTACACGGCCAAAGAGAAGATGGCTCGCCCCCAGCTGCTAGCCCTTTTAGGTAGGGACGAGCTGTACGCCGAAAAGCGAACTATGATGATGAGACCCATCGGATAAGATGGGGGGATGTGGTGGAAGTCCTCCCCGGAGATGTACCTCGCTTAGAGAGGAACATCCTGGGTGGGACGGGCTCATCAAGGTTGTGTGTGTGTGAGAAAGGAAAAAAAACCAAAAAACTGATTTTAGAAAAGACACCACGACAAGACACATTATACGAAAAATATTTCGTAAAACAAAAAGCAATAAATGATTTCATAAGGGAAAATAATAATATGCCATTAGTTTCGGGCGGTGTAATTATAAATGATAGACCATTACAATTAATACAGAATGGAACACCTAGAAGAATTGAGGCAAAGAAGCGGTCTTTAAGGCAACGACGAAAACGAAATTTGGGAATTAAGAGAAAAGATGATGAGATAGCAAAACTCAAAGCACAACTGAATGAATATAAGAAGAGAATTTGTCGTTTGAAGAGGTCAGAAGCACTTTCATCCACTTCCAAAACTAGTAGAACAAGCTGAAAATTAGAATACACGAGCAGAAGTATTTGGTGAAATGATAGTGAAACAAATTACTGAAAACTGGAATTGGAGATCCACGCAAAAAAGAGAACTGCACGAAAGCTACTCTTAGGAGAAGCCGTCAAACGAAACAAGCTATGGAAACATCAAAACAGGATTATTACCTAAAAGAGGGTTTGGCAATTGACAAAAACTAGAGAGCAGATGAAAAGATCTAAAAATCATGTAGTAAAAACTTTTCTAGAAGACGACAAACACAGTAGATTATAAGCGGGTAAAAAAGAATTTGTTATTAAGAATCAACTAGAAAAACAAAAACGTTATCGTCTGGATGTTACTCACATTATTTTATGTTTTGTTTTGTTATTTTTCAAGTCTTTTTCTAATAAAATGCTAAGACCATTCTTGATTTGAATATTTTCTAATTTAAAGATATTTAATATAAAATAGGTCATACAAATTTGTCGATTTTCTATAATGCTTCAGTTCCCTGAAATCGTTCCCAGTCCCCTGTCCAGATGTTTATGAAAAATGTCCATAAAATCATGAATGAATAATTTTTTGACTGGCCACTTCTGTACCGTTACTAAAGGATCCTAAGTCATATCATAGGATAGTTACAACTTATGAAATTACTTAAGAAGTATATGGACAGAAGCACCGTCAAATAATTCCTTTTTTTGTAGAACTACCCATATGTAGTTTGTTCTTCCACCTAATCCAGTCATTATTGACATTCGAAATCGAAAATTTAACAATAATTCCAAAAGTTTTCAAACTTCGGTCAAGTGAATGGTACATTGAGACGACAATAAATCTCATTTTGCAACCTTGTCCGAAGTCCGGAACATTGTTAAAATTGCAATTAAATTCATTTTTGCTGTATGGTCGTGAAAAAAATTCCAAAAGTTCTGCAAACTTGGGGAAGTTTTCGATATAATATTTCATATCACGTATTAAATTTGCAACCAATCTAAGAGTACGGAACATTTTTTGTTATTAAAAATTAATGTTTTTTTTTATTAAACTGAAGGAAAACGTTCCAAAAGTTCTGCAAATTTGACAGATCTATCGGAAAAATATACCGAACGACTGTACAAATTTGCAACTTTTCACGTTGACCGGAACATGTTTATTTATAATTTTTTTAAACTCGTATCATTTTTTCAAGCAAGGCGGTCTCGGAATAATTACAAAAGTTTTGAAACTTGGTTGCGAACTTTGAAAACATCTATTCTGATGCATTTACAAATTTGCAACCTCATACGCGATCCGGAACTTTATGCAATTTGCAAAAATGTAATTTTATTATTTTTTCACCTTCAAGAAAATTGAAAAGTTCCGGATCGCGTATGAGGCTGCAAATTTGTAAATGCATCAGAATAGATGTTTCCAAACTTCGCAACCAAGTTTCAAAACTTTTGTAATTATTCCGAGACCGCCCTGCTCGAAAAAATGACCACGAATTAAAAAAAAGTTATAAATAAACATGTTCCGGTCAACGTAAAAAGTTGCAAATTTGTACAGTCGTTCGGTATATTTTTCCGATAGATCTGAACATTAATTTTTAATAACAAAAAATGTTCCGTACACTTAGATTGGTTGCAAATTCAATACGTGATATGAAATATTATATCGAAAACTTCCCCAAGTTTGCAGAACTTTTGGAATTTTTTTCACGACCATACAGCAAAAATTAATTTATTTGCAATTTTAACAATGTTCCGGACTCCGGAACAGGTTGCAAAATTTCATAGTTTGTTTTTATACCATTCCCGACCTTACGTCAAAATTTGAAAACATTTGGAATTATAATCAATTGATTGTCTTGACTGACTGAACTAACCAGGGTGTCACACACTGCAACTCCTGTACCCATTTTAAAACAAAAACGACAATAACCTTACTTTTTATACATTACAGTAGTCAAAAAGTAAACATTATTCATGACAAAAACTCAAAGTAAGGACTAGAAGTATTTAAATAATAATATTAGTAATAATAATAATATAATGATAGATTTATTGACCAAGATAATAATCTGAATATTACAATGAGTGTAGTATAATTTTGGTCCTAGAGACTGCTGATCAGTAAAACTGTTCTTCCTCAGAAGCCTTCACAAAAAAAACGAAAAGAAAAAAAAGGAAATAACTTATATTATCTAAATAGACGACAATACACTTCAGGTCCTACGTTATAAGGCTACAGAAGTATGGTTTTAGGTTAGATTTGTACATAGGTCATTGAAAATTAATTTGGTTACTCTTTTTTTAGAATACTAGGATAGGCAATTCTTTCAATTCGTCCGGTAGAAGGTTATAGTGTTTCGAAAATCTGATAAGTGGAAGAGTTTCCAAATTGAGTTGTTCGATGCTTAGGAATATTAATTAGATCTTTCCGACGAATGATCACACTGTGAACATCTGTCCGAAAAGAGATTTTGTTGTAGAGATATGGAGGGCACTGTGCTGCTATAACTTCATAAATTAGGCAAAGGGGATGAACCTTTCTGCAATTCTCGATATTCAGCTAGTTTGCTATTTTCAGGGTGTGTGTGATATTTCACTAATTTTTTCAATTCCATAGGTAACTCGATAGGTAAGTCTTAGACAAGAGTTTCGCAGTTTTTGTAATCTTCTCTATTCGACACTATGCTGTGACCATAGACATAGTCACAATAATTCGCTAGCGACCTAGAGCTAATGTAATTACCTACACAGTTCTTTTCTCAGTTGACTAATTAAAACCTGTCTATTTAAAAATAATAATTTGAGTCTGGCATATGACTTTTGAAGGATATGGTAATCGAATTTGAGTTTGTCATCTAAATGAAGCCCCAAGTTTTTTACATGAGCTAATGTTATTACACTATTGTTGATCTTGATATTACAATTATTGAAATCCACCGCAGACCTCCTTCCAAAATGTAGAACCACTGATTTTGACGGATTTATCATTAGATCGTGTTTTGAAGAAAGCTCCACAAACGCGTTAATATCCTTATTAATATTAATAATACATTATTAAAAACTGAAAATGGGCATGGTATACGTTGTTGAAAATTATAGTAATAGTGATTGGTAGTGCAGATTATTTAAAACAAAGACGAGAATTGAATCTAATTCAAGAAAAGCAGAGTTTATTCGGTTACCAAGAGTCAGGTGGACAAAGACGACACAAAATAACGCAATGATGAGACTAGGCAAGGTGCAAAGACTTGCTTGTCTCAGCATTGCAGGGTGCATGAGAATCACGCCAACGGCAGCACTAGAAGCCTTATTTGGCCTTCTTCCATTACACCTCGTGATATTGGGGGAAGCAAGGATGGGGCTATTCTGGCAGCAAAATCATCTGAGCCACAAAATAGTTAGATCAGGACACATATTCATTTAGGACATCATAAGTGGAGCCATTTTAGATATGAAAACAGACTATATGCCCACTAAACTTCTCCCCAGTCCCAAATATGAGGTAGAAATACCTCACAGAAAGGACTGGCAACACCCAAACAGACTGAAGCTTCCCCGAGGAGAGACCTGGTACACAGACGGGTCACAGACTGGGGAGGGGACAGGAGCAGGTGTGTATAGTGAAATGAGAAACACAAGATGCTCCTTTCCACTGGGAGAACATACCTCTGTATTTTAGGCAGAGATTTATGCTATCCCAAAATGTGTCAGAATTAACAAATATAGGACTGACACTTTTATAGGATAAACATACTAACTGACAGCCAGGCAGCCCTTGCAGCTTTAAACAGCCGCAAGGTAACATCCAGACTGGTAAAAGAATGCCAGAAAAAACTGAATGAACTAGCAGACCACATTAAAGTATGATTACTGTGGGTGCCGTGACATAACGGTATTTCTGGAAATGAACAAGCTGATGAACTCGCGAGAAGAGGTTCAGCAACAGCATATGTTGGACCAGAACCAGCTCTTGGGACCACAAAGAAGGTAGTCCGAGGGGAAATACAAAAATGGGTAAAAGCCAACATAAACTTCAGTGGAGGAACACTCCAAAGCAGGTACACAGTAAAACCTTCATGTGTAAAGCGGGCCGAAGAACTACTGAATATCAGTAGGAATAAGAATTATTACCCACAGGTTATTTGACGGGTCATACCCCGGTGAAAGATCAACTGCATAAAATAGGGTTATATAACGGGGACCTCAGCTGCAGACTTTGTGGCATGGAGACCGAGACCGTAACCCATATCTTATCTGACTGTGAGGCACTGGACTCGAGGAGACAAACAATCTTCGGAGAAGCCAATGTGGCTCACATCCAATGGATCTATATCGTATACTCGAAGGTACGGGGATAACTGGATGGGTGGAATAAATGTGGGAGTAGAGTACAATAAGCCAACAGACTGCAGTGCTCCCGGCATCAGAACGGCTCCCAAACACACAAAAAAAAGAAAAAAAAAAGAAAAAAAAATTCATTATGATAGACTATTGTCCTATACAAGTACAATATAGGAGAACTGGAAAAATAAAGGTGAACATTAAAAAACATGTAGAAAAACTAGAGATGGTTGATTCACAAAATCATTACTATTTCCTAACCTCACTTACATCACACGTGAACCGCGAACCGTCAAAAGTGCTAGCAACTAATAAAACAGCATGAACTCTAGATTTATGATTGGCTGTTATTGTACTGCCATCAGATGTTATGATGGGCGTAGGTAAATTGCGCACAGTGGTCAAGAAGTTTCCCAAATTTGGGAAGGGTTCGTCAGGTAGTTGCAGCCAGGGGATTAAGACTCTGTATAGGTTAATTGCGCACAGCGGTCAAATTGTATCCTCAGTTCATAAAAATATTAGAAAATAAGAAATAGAAACCAAAAAAAACAAAAAAATCCAGGCCCAAACCCGGTTGATCGAAGTGTAAATGCAAAAACTAAACTGATCTATGTACCCACGCCTCAAATTGTTATCGTAAAGACCGCTGTGCGCAATTTACCAACCCCGGCTATGATACGGATTTAAAACTCCCTCTGCCATGACCAACAAATGAATACATGGAGTTGATCTCCTTATACAGTCTTCATGGCGCAATCCTAGCAGCATTACCCATACTCATCATAGTTTCAACAATTTGTCTAGGAAAATACAGAGTGCAGCTCGTGCGCAAACTGCTACTTTTATAATCGTGAGAAATTAGCACTTTTCACACAAATTTTCCCCTAATTAGGAAACTTATTCAATTCAAGGAACAAAAATTAACTATATTATTTAAATATCTCTAAAAAGGTTCAAGTTTATTATAACAATGTAATCAAGCAACGTGACCTTTACTATCGGCGAAGTGAGTTTGGCAACCCTGAATGGTTAGCGACAACATGTAAGTATTTTCGTGCGTCCAAATAAAACGACATGTTCTGTGTATGTCTCAACATCAACCACACCTACACATCATCATTGTCCAGTACTCCTTAATTTACTTACAATCAAGGAATATTAAGAACATTGACCTCCAACCCGAACGCATAAAATAACCATGTTTCTAAAACAAAAAATATCTTATAGCTTTATTGTTTTAGATCGTTGCATTGTTTCAGCAATACCCACTTAAATCTACGGGGGTCGTACCAATTCATTCAACAAAATACTTTCGCATAGATAATCTTTATACAGTGGGTTTCTGAAGTATCGAAGACATTCATTCAATAACTCAAAAATTATTTTACTGACCATAGAATTGCATGAATAGTTTGTGATATACATTTTCTGAAGTCAATGTGAAAACACGAGAAAAAAGCAAGGCTGTCAGATAACTTTTTCAAAATTGCTTGACTCACTGAACAAGTGGATAGATTAGTTCTGAAATGGCTTGAATGCTATTTCGGCCATATTCTTTTTAATGTGAATAAATAAATTATTGTGACAAACTCCATTGTCGTGCAGAAAGGAGCTGAGTATCATAACTGCATAGTTTTATGTATGAGTGAAGCATTAGGGGTCGTCCATGAGTTTCGTAAAGAATTTTCTGTATTTTTTGTATTCCACATAAATGACAAACACAAACATTCAAATATCATGCGCACGTCTCCGAATCGTTGTGACCGAACTTTCCGTAATGCTTAGTTGAAATATCGCCATATTTTCATTCTATAAGTAGTAATTTAAGCTCACCCTCACGCAATTTTATACCATTTTCTACTAGAAAAAAATTACGTGATATTTGCTAAGAGCCCCCCGCTGCCCCAAGTGAGATTTAGAACGAATTAGCTCGACCCCTTCCTCCTTTGAACACCCAGGTGAATAATAGACACCAACTTAATTGTTCAGTGTAGAAAGGACCTAAGTGAACCAACTAAGATCCTTTAAGATATAAATTTTAAAAAATGCCATGTTATTATCAGACTCTACTTGCCCTTAACAGACATGTAGTGCTCTGGCAGAATCGGGCAGTTTTTTTCTATTTGTGGGTCCACCTCTTTACTCTGTGATAGGGATTTTGATATGTTGTAAAGGTAAGTACTGACTGAATATTTTTTATCGATAAGTGCCTACACAAAAATTATTCAAGAATTCAAGTCCCAAAAGTAACTATCTTCTGTAAGTTCCTTGTGGCATCACTTATTCTTTTTTCTCTCATTCTTTTGGGAATCAAACCACAATAATGTTTTTTATTTTTTATTTCGACGTTTCGGTAGCGTTCCAGCTACCGTTGTCAAGATTAACTAGTAATAAAATTAATAAAATAATTTTTGGTCCCTATCTGGACTATCTGGACCAAAAATTATTTTATTAATTTTATTACTAGTTAATCTTGACAACGGTAGCTGGAACGCTACCGAAACGTCGAAATAAAAAATAAAAAACATTATTGTGGTTTGATTCCCAAAAGTAAGTTTACCATAGAAGAAGTTAAAACGAATTAGGTTCTTGATTTTAAGTATTGGGAGAAAACTTGCCTATTAACAGATCTGGAAAAATAATCTCCTTCGGGTGCAGAAAACATAGTTCACCATTTCCACCTCTAAAACTCCAGGTTACGTATATGCATCACAATACAATAAGAGGTTTTTTGGTGTTAACCACTTCCGTTTGGTTCCATCGAAACAAAAAAGGCATTTTAATATTGAATGGCACATTTTAATATTGTATGGCACATACTGATAACATCGTATAATGAAAATTGATTAAGTATTTCTCTAGTTATTCAATTTGTTTAATAATTTATTGTTAATAACTATTGTATTCATTTATTTGGGGTGACGTTCACTAAGACCCAAAAGATCTATTGTCCCCCTCTACTTCTACTCAATTTCTGAGGAGAATCTCAGAAACTAGTAGCTCCTTTAGTCCTACTTCCCGGAGAAATTCTAGGATATCTGCAGGCTTCAACTTAGGTAGATGTTCCTCTTCTATCCAGTAATCTCCCAGGTGCTGTGCTCCAGGATTCTGAAGTGCTATGCAGTTGGGAAGTATGTGGATGGAGGTTTCTCCTTTCATATCACAAAATCCACAATTTGAGCTTTTTCAGGTGCCCATTCAGGCGACAATGTCCCGTTAGGATCCCTGTTAAAACTCTTAGCGCGGTTTGACTTTGACTTAAGTATTGATTTGATTGCATAATCCCTACTTGGTCTTTCCAATAGTCAGATCTTTTCTTTTCCTCGGTTTCACCCATTTCTTTCAATATTACATTCGGGCTGATTCCGCAAAAGGGTTCAGGCCCCCAAAAAAGTATTTCAGTCACCCTCTTTAATAGTTAATCTGCTATTTCATTTCCTTCTATCCCAGTGTATCCTGGAATCCAAAGTAAGGTGACTATATTGTTCACTAGTTCATTGAGTTCGTCTAGGCATTTCCACACCATTTTGGATTTGATTACAAAAGAGCTCAGTGCTTTAGTGGCTGCTTGACTAACCGACAATGATAATAGTTTGCCTTCTGGCATTTCAAGATTGAATGGCACATACTTATGACATAGTATACTGAAAATTGATCAGGTATTTCTCTAGTTATTCAATTTGTTTATTAATTCATTTTTAATAGCTAATTACAGGCTAATTACCACACAATCAAACTCCTATTATCGAGCAATCAACAACTTTCCCATCAATTTGCGGAAAGTTTTAAGATGATCCTAGCAATTACGAATTATTTTTCTATTTCATGAAAATTTTTAGTTATTCGATTGAATTATTGGAGAAGTTACAGGAAGAGTTACAGACATTCCAGCGCACTGTATAAACTTAACCCTGTACGATATAGTAGAATTTCAGAATTTGTGAATACTGCTCTTGTATGTTAGAATACAACGTAGTCGAGCAGAATAAAGAAGAATCAGCAATTCCTAATTGTGATTTATTATGTTTACAGTAGCAAAAGACGTGAATAATGGAGTAATACTAATTTATTGTTACTCGCTCATGCAAATCATTTAATAGGATTATCTTTTATGATTTGAACAGCAGAAACACTGATGGCGAATACTACAACTGGTAATTGGTAGTTATTATCAAAATTTCCACGGAAGATGTCGTTATTAATCTTCCTCTCAGGGAAATGGTAAAAAATGTTGTAGTTGATGCTGTTGCATTAATTTCTGTCGATTTGTTGATATTTCTTTGACGTACTTCAATCAATACTATGAAGTTAATGACATTTGAGGGTATGACTGTTTCCCTTGCCGCTTGAAGCACCAGCGTAATCCATTTATAATTTCGGCATTCCTAAAATTGGAAATTTCTCAGCTCTATACAGGGCACTCGTTTCGCAGTGCTCGGCTACTATGCTTGGAGGAAATGGTGGCGATCTACTACCGGTGAAAGAGATTGAAGGCTGGTGCCCCAGATAAGCTACTTAAAAAAAATATTATTATAGATCGGAAACTGACTTGTGTTCTACGGGTGGTGCCACCTCCAGAGACCCATCAGTAGCACTAACACCTTCGCTAAAAGCCGAAAAAAAAGATTCCTGTAATTTTAAGTTTTTGGCGGCATATTCAAAATTATTGTAGTTTTGCTTTTATTGCAAGCCATACAATAATAACAATCAAATAGTCAAGTTGGATTAAATGAAATGTTAAACAATAATTAACCATAATATAATGCCTGAAGTGTTGAAAATAAAGCAATAATCATCAAGTTTATGTATTCCACTTAATAGAAAATAGATGCTAGGAGTTCAATAACAATGCAATAAACTGGGTAAATATACTTCAACTAAACTTTCCAGCCAAACTTAACGTTGTTCATCCTGGCTGGGAGGTTTGAAGCTGTACGGAAGAATAACTTCTTTAATATTTTGTCACATTACAGTCTTTCACTATAAATTTTCTTGACATTGTCTTGACATTAAAATGAAAGTTCCACTCTAAACAATAAAAACCAACTACAAAAACTCAATACACCCACACCAACACAAATATAGGTAGGTATAGCAAAATAGTTTGTAAAAACAAAAACTGGACTAACTCAAGGTAGGTTAATCTGTGGATAAAACTATACGTCATAAAACGTTGGTCTGCAGTTGTAAGGTTTTAGGATATCAGCAGAGAAAAATGTTAAAGTTCTGAATAATTAGCAGTTTTAGAAGTGGCGGGACTCTCAGGGTGGCAGCACCCTCGTGCGTTCAGAGTGCCCAAGCCCCGGTTGGAACTCCTCTGCGGTGGCGGAATCGTATATTGAAAATTCAGTTCCAAAGAGAATGAATATAGGGAGACAACTATTTCATAGTAATAAGGCCACACCGATAACAAGCTCAAATTTAATACTGGTTCTATAGATGGTAAATCCCTCATCGATAGAACAGAAGTATCAAATAAAAGAAATTGTCGAATTACTTTTCAAATTTATGAATAGTTAGTATTATTATAATTATTGTTATCGTAAGTGGAATGGAGTTTTGAAAAAATGTTCGATCAATTAATTTCCTAAAGTTTCAATTGTCATTCGTTGGATTTTCGCCGGGCGAATTGTGAATTCTATACTTTTATATTATGGGATGTGTATTTCAATGTACGAATGAAGATATACGTAGGCATGGAAATATTGAAGCACATACCCAGCATCCACAGATGTTAAATGTTTGGATGGGGATTGTCGAAAATAGGCTCATAGGCTCATTTTTTTTCGACGGAAGCTTGATATTGTCAAGTGACGTAGAAAATTCATAGAGTGGTCTGCTCGTTCTCAGGATCTTAGCCAGTTAGATTTTTTTCTTTGGGGTTTTCTAAAATCACGTGTTTACATTAGACGACCAACAAACTTACAGGAATTGAGAGGAGAGATCTTGGAAAGAGTGGTTCAAAAATTTGTTAATAGGATGGCATATTGTCAGCAAGTCAACGGTGATCATTCTGAACATTTCAAGTAGCTTTGTTTCTCATTATTCTAAAATAATTGAATGTACACCTATTGTACAACCTAACAGTGAGTTATTCCTCGTTTTTAAAATTTTTTTCACACTAAACTCAGTATGTATGAATTCAAAATCTGTGTATATAGGGTGTCCCATTTAAATTAAAGGAGTTGATGGCATTTCGGGTTAAACCAAAAGTATGTTATTAACAAAAAAATGTACATCAGATGCATTTTGTTCCATTGCAGTCACTTGCAAATTTTCATAAATATCGTTCTTTTCGTTCAAAAGATAAGCACTTGGTTCCATACTTTATCCCAACCCCGTATATTATTATATTGTATGTGAAATAATTATGGAAATATAATAAACTAGTGATTTTTGAGAAGAGTTTCTATTAACCACAATAAAATCCTTCACACGGGTGTGTTTACGTGTTATTAAAACATTGCTAGTCAGATTCGCGTACGACATGTGACTCTAATCATGTGTCACGAGTCAATTGCAGGATGAGCCAACGTTGTCAGTCTCGACCGCATTCCAAATGAGACCATGAAACCAAAGCTGCTCAATTTCGCAAATGAAATTATGATGTTGAATGACGAAAAAAAATTGAAGTGACTAATGCAGGTTCTTGCCTAACTAATCTATTAAATTTGGAGGTAAACTAAGCCAGTGCGCAGGGCTTTGTTACCTTATTAATCTTAAGAAAAACAAATTAATATTGGCAAAACTAGAAAAACAGAACAAGCTATTTTAGGGCGCCACTAATTTTCTTCCCTAAAAGAGATTAGAAAGAAAATCAAATATAAAGGACAGCTAACTTTTGATCTGTTTAATGGAAAAAAAAGAACTTGTTTCTGCATAATAAATAAAACTAACAGAGTAAAAAAATGTATATAATTATGGTTTTCAATTTTACATAAAAAAAGAGTTAGTAGCAAAAAAAAACTTATCAAAAACACAATTGTTTGATGAAGATGACGTTGATAATGAAGATGATGTTGATGATGAAGCTGTTGTTGATTATGAAAATGTCGATGTAGGTACTACAGATTGTCTAGAGGAACCGGTATGTAGGAACTGTTTGTCCCACAGGTACTTGTCTGTCACACAGGAACTGTGACCCAGAAACTTGTCTGTCACTCAGAAACTTGTGACCCAGAAACTTGTCTGTCACTCAGAAACTTGTGACCAAGAAACTAGTCTGTCACACAGGAACTTGTGACCCAGAAACAGTCGGACTTTCCAGGAACTGTTATAGGAACTCCAAAAACTGTGCAGTAATCCAGATTACAGATATGATTCGTGTTCTGTATGACTGGCCGCCTCATAAATACTGTCGTTGAGTCAAATATCAAATTCATGAGATTCCCTCCTACGAGTGATGTGCAGGTCAGATTCCATTTTCAAGATTGTTAATTCCATTTGAAGAGCACAGGGCAACAAGAGATTCTTCAACTTTTTATTAATGTTTTATAATTTAAAGAAAACAAGAAACTGTGAATGAAGTAACTTTACAGAGCCTTCAGAATTTTATGGTTAGATGTGGGGATGTTACTTTTAATTCCTATTTAACGAGATTGTTGTGTTTGTGCGATATTAATTATTTATCCAGTCCAGAATTATGCTTTCAGAGCTTCTGGACGGATAATATCCACCTTATACTGATGAGGCGCGAATACGCTGAAACTGGTCTATAAGTGATATCGTCCTTCCGAATTTCAAACTGAAATGGATGGTTCCATTTTGCAGATATTATATCAACCCCGTTTTACTTTGAAGTGTAAAGCAATGTCCTCCGTGGCATATATCCATGGAAGTAGTTGTTTTCAAATACTCTGTAATACTTTCACCTTTGCCAACAGTTTTGAAACTAAAAATAACTAATGTTTCAATGATATTTCTCAGAATTTTCTCAGATGGTAAATTATATTCATTCAGCTTTGGGGTTTCAATATATTATACGTTTGTAGTGCGTCTATCTAAAATCTCTTAATCTAATTTGAAAATCATTTTTCACAATTCAACCTCGCAACTTTCTATCCTATTCATTATTAATATTTCGATGAAGCAGGCTGCGTCAGATGGTGATACTGTTAATCCAGACAACTTCCATTTAACTTTTGTCCAACAATTACGGACTACCCTGTACAAACTAGAATTGATCTCTAAGATCAATATATATCAAGCGATGATTCTATTCACTAATATTGCTAAGAGTCTAATGAAAACTTATTGAAATGCATATCTGCATCCATTAAATCGTGAATTTCAATAAATGCTACATCTGTTACAACTAAATATGTAAAATAATGCGAGATAGCCCTTGTTGTCTGATGGCAGTGACAAAGAACCAATTGAAATTTAAATGGATACAATCGATGCATTACGAATGCGATGGCTCATAAATCAAAAATCAAAAATCCCACCTACAACGCCATACTGACTAGCGACATAAATAAGTCTATAACTTTATAAATAATTAATAAACCCCTATTTGTGAGCAACATTTTTTCAAAATTAAGTCCGTTCAATGAGGAATGTGTTTTTTTATATTTTTAAATAGGTGTTCACATCGTTATTGTTTAATAAAATGTTGGAGGTGGCTTACTATCGTTTTTCCTATCATATTGAACATAATTTCCAGTTAACATCAGCTTAAACCATGAGAATACGATCAGGGCACCTGATATCTTGTCTTCAGAAATGCAGAAGTACGAAAAATATGCCACTGTTTTGTTCATTTTATTACTACCATTTTCATTTCGGAAATAAAACCTCAATATCCCAGCTACGTTATAAAAAATTATTGAATTTTCCAAAAAACTAGTCGAAGTTGAATAGAGTCAAAAAGTCAAATTTGTCCCTAGACAGTGAAATGGCTCTAATGGTGTACAGGAATCTGGCAGTGAGAAATTGGGGTTGTCACCCAAAAATCCTGAGCTGCCATAGTAAGACAATAAACTCAACTTACTCTGGACTCATTCCATGGAGACAATGTAATTAAAGGAAATGGAATAGCAGAAGAACTGGCAAAGACGGGGGCTGAAATATCCTTTTTGCGGTCCGGAACCCTTTGGTGGTAGCGGCTCTCATGTAGTATTGTAAAAAAAGAGCGAAGCTTAAAAAAAGATCTGACCATTTAAAAGATTTAGTATAGCTTTAACAATTAAAAATTTTGCTGGTTGACAACCCGTTGGGATCAAACGAATGCATAAGTCAATCTAAAACTGCACTAAGAATTTTAACAGGGATCCTAACGGGACATTGTCTCCTGAGTGGGCACCTGAAAAAGATCAAAATAATGAAGGAAGTACAATGAAGATTTTGTGGCATGGAAGAAGAAACCTCAATTCCCATATTTGCGAATTGCACAGCAATTCAGAATCCTAGACCATAGCACCTAGGAAATTATTGGATAGAATAGTGAGTTAAGTTCCTCAAATATCCTGAAATTCATTCGGAAAATAGGGCTAATGGAACTAGTGGTCTACTAGTAGTCTACTCTCCTCAGAAAATAAGTAGAAGTGAGGGGGCACAATAGATCTTTTAGGTCTCAGCGAAGGTGACCCAAATATACATATATATGTACATTCACCAAATGATACATTCTTAGGATTGAGTAGATACAAACATGAAGAAATGAAAATAAAGAGGTAGGGAATAACCTAGATAATTGTGAGTAAAATTATTCACAAAAATATCAGTAACAATCAATTGAATAACAAATTTATGTTTTGGTGAATGGAAGAAATTCAATTCTGGTATTCCTCATTTCAATTTAAATGGAGAGAAATTTGTCTTGAAAATCTAAAGTTCGCTCGACATGCTGCTATTGCTATTGCAACATGGTCAGTATATTGCAAATGATGAATCTTGCATGCTGTTTGACATCATGATTATCTTTATTTGCAACATTGCTGCCCTCCCAAGCAATAGTAGGAGAAAAAAGTATATAATAACTTCAAAAAATGATCTATTGAAACATGATATTTCAAGTTTATTGACAAAACATTCGATTGGAACTAGTTGGTGGTTAGTTGGTGAAGATGTACAGCCAGCAACAATCTGACCAATCACTCAACTCAAATTTGAATCGCTCCTTTTAGTTTGAAAACAATGGCAGTCATCAAATGACAGTTTCAGCGCCTGATATTGGATGATGCTTGTAATAAGAATAGAAGTGTCGGTTCTGTGCGTTATTTTGTGGTACTAGTTCAACTGGCGCATTGTTTTTAATAAACCACTTTGCGCTTACCTTTTCGCCATAAAAATGTTGAGGTGGAATATCATTCCGGTGGAAAAGTGGGAAGAACTTTATTATTCTCCAAATTGATTCATTTATTAAAGCAGTTTTTATTTATTTCCAGGGTCGACTGGAGTTTCCAATTTTCTGCTTCTAATGACTACTTGGAAAGATATCTATGGTCAAAGGAGTGCAGGTGAGGTTATGTTGATCATGTCTAGTTAAAGGTGACTATTTTTCCTTCATTTTACAGCCACAGAAAATTTTTCATTGTTCTCTCTCCCTGTATGTGTAATGATACAAATCAAACAAACAATTGATATTTAAATTGATTCAATCAATTCACCGCATCGAATTCAAAAAATAAACCACCCACATGTTAAATAGCGAAAAGGGGGTGTGGACTTTTTCGTATGTAAATGTTGTCGTACGAAAGGAATATGAATAAAGGGCGTAACTTTAGAACGTGGAAAGATAGAGATGAAAACAGAGAATCAAAGTAGGGAAAGAGAGCGAAACGAGATACTCTACACCGTACCTTTGAAAACTACAACACACTTTGTTCGATAATGCGTTCGCGACCCGATATGACGACAGAAAGTATAAAAGATGATTGGGCATAAATTATATACCATATGGATTTGTAATTGAAGCTATATACGAGCTTAATATAAGCTTTACGTTCCTTTGTATTGCTTTGAAATGTTTCTTATCAACAACTTTTTCAAATTATACAGGTGTTGAGCCATCCCAAAATCCCAAAAAGGTCATTGGCTCTTTGCTACCCGGGCAATACTGTATAAAAGGCAATTACATTTATTCTATTGTAAAGCTTGCTGCAAATAAATTGTCTCATATTATGTGCTTGTTCTACGAATTTAACTGTCATTTCTTTCGTGACGTTGTGTTTTGAATTGTGCCTTCTCACTTTTCTTTAAAGTTGTGTTCAACTCATGCCATGAATCCCAAAATAATTTTCAGTGGACTAGGAAAACAGTTTTCAATTATCGATAACTTCAAATATGGTCTTCAAAATTTCCTGAAAAGTGGTGAGAAGCAATGGACTTGTGCAAACAGAAAATACAAATTATCTCGACCTACTTTGTAGTTCAATAAAAAAGACCGTGAATTGACCTTTTAAACCGATTTTTTTTATGGAGTGTATTTTGGCATGAGGAATTGAACGATAAAATTTGTTGAATTCTCCCGGGTAATAGTGAAAACCGAGGAAAAAACATTCGGCATTTATGTTTTTCACAATTATTCTAATAACCTCAAACAATACAAAAAAAAAGTTTCAAATAAATGTTCTAGGGCGTGAAATTTTACATTTTACATCATTATTTCAAATTTTTCCTACCAAAAGGGTGTTTCATCAGTTCTCCATTTCTGCTAGTTCATCTGCTATTCCATTTCTTCCTATTCCTGTGCTTCCTGGAATCTACAGTTGAGTGACTACTGCTCTTATCCAGTCAATTGAATTTGCTCAGGCATTACCACACCCTTTTGGAGCAGATCACACAAAAGCCCAGTGCTTTAACGGCTGCTTGACTATCCGACATTATGATAATCTTCTGCCTTCTATATCCTGGGTACACTTTCTTATGTAATCAGAAAATAGATTTATTTTTGTAGGATGTGCAATAATCTGTAGTCTCAGGGAGAATCAACAGGTAGAAATTCCATGTTTTCGTTGTACCTAAAAAAGAAATACAATCATAAACGTATTTCGTAAACTATTTAGCATATTCGAAACTACCATCTAGAAATAATGAACATCTAATATTTACGTCCACTGTAAAAAGCTACCTACCTTAATTGAAAAAGTTATTATCTGTTAAATATTCAAAGGTTGACACAATCTTTAGCTATAAATGTCTCCTGTATCTACAATCTACATATAATGTCAGAGCAATAAATTTCTGTTTATATGCCGAATACAATTTCATTAAATGAGGAAATCTGTTCCCAACAAATGTTTCGGACACCATATGCGTCAATAAATGTGGTGTAGTTAATTGCTTCATATTTTGTTTTTGAGATAAGTATTAAAGAAAAATATGGATGTAATAAAAAAATCCCATGTAAAGGTGAAAACAGCCATTCGTAACTTGTTGGTCAGCAAAATGAATGTAGTGTCAAGTAAAGAGAATATATTGGAATAAATAATATTTTTCAAACCGCGACTTTGTCTTAACTTCTCTGTCTATTAGGGACAAAAACATCGATCTTCATCTGGAATATGGGGTTGATTAGTTGAAAACTGAAAAATAATTAGTCTAGTACATTATGGAGGGATTTTGACCTCGGATTAACTTTATTTGGAAACTGTTATTTTAGGTCAAAAGGCGAGAGAACGATCCTTCCAAACATGGCCCACCTTAAACATCTGGGCGAGAATGTATGAATGGATGAAATTTTTCAATGGAGCTTTTTCCAGTGTCTTCTACAATTCACCAGTATGTAGAAGCCGAATGAAGTGAAGAATACATATACATAGGCTAATACAGGCCTAAAATACGAAGTTGCCATTTCTCACTTGTCGCTAATTTTGTCTCTTTCGTCGTCTTCAGTTAATGAGAATTGCGAATAGTGAAAAATCATATGCTTGATGTGAATACTCGTTCCCACCACTCCCATGAAATAAAGTTATGACACCAAATTATTTTTCTCCTCGCATCGATAGAGATAGATATTGAAATTGAGTGGTGAAGTTATGCCGGTGCTTGAGGCGCCTGAAACCTCAGCGCCCGTAGAGGTCACCCATTCAACCTCGAAAGCCGCCACTGCTGCCAAACATCAGATACCTGATTGAAGAAGGTATGGAGCCACTATACAGAGTGGACCAGCTTTAATTGACCTATGGAGAGATCTCGTGAACCACAATGAATACAATTTGTATTAAATGTAGAAAAACTTTGGTGCATTGATGGAAAACTGGATGGTTTGAAAAAATTGAGATATCTGGACTAGTTCCGGACATATTCGACAAAATACGAAAATTACTCTTTCCGTTTTTTAACTGTATCGATGAAATTATAAGATATCAAAAAAATAGTTCTCAATTTTTATAATAAACTGCGCCCAAGCCGCAGCTAAGAAGAAAACAACAACGACGACAACAATAAAACAACAGATCCTCGATCAGGTGACAAAGCTATTAGCTCAGCTAATGGCTTAAAGTCGCTTGTAAGAGATCGGAAGAAAAGAAGACACACTCTATAAGGGTGTTTTCAGCCGAAATTGCAGGCTGAGGACGCACTTTGTAGAGGCAGCGCAAACACACACAACGGAAGACACAGACACAACGGAAGACCGCCGAAGAAAAAACCACCGAGGTTACACGACCAAAGAGAAGACGGCTCGCCCCCAGCTGCTAGCCCTTTTAGCTAGGGACGAGCTGTACGCCGGAACGCGAACTATGATGATGAGACCCATCGGATAAGAGAGGGGGAAGTGGTGGAAGTCCTCCCCGGAGATGTACCTCGCTTAGAGAGGAACATCCTGGGTGGGACGGGCTCATCAAGGTTGTGTGTGTGGGAAGCTAGGTCAACTCTTTCGTTGAAATAATCCAAATTCCTTTATCATTGTTGTTTCTTATCAAGAACCTGATGAAAAATATTTTTTCATATAAATAACACGTATATAACCTCTCACCAGATATAAGATTCCCAATGAATAAATTGAAATTGCTTCACAAACCGTCACGAAACCAAAATATCCACCTAACAACTGTCAGTGATACATTATGAGATTCACCACGGCCGGCAATAATCTACCATAATCGATACATACATTAATAAAAGAGCAATTTGATACTGTTTCAAAGATAATTTTGCACCGATTGTATGACTCCGTAATACAATATAATTTCAGGGTTAATCGAAAAATCGGGTCACATAACGATCTTCGTCTGGTGTAGGGTTACCATATGGCAGATGGTGTGGTGCAGGAGGTTTGATAAAGGTGGGATATTTATTAGCAAGTGTTTCGTATGTTGAGAAAGAGTTCTTAAAAAAAAGGTAACAAAAACTAATTTTCATAAAATGAATTAATTGAGGTGAAAACAGATCGATTATTTATAACAACTGTACTCTATAAGAATAATTGTGCCTAAAGTTTGTTATCATCAATCGCAAATCTTTATTGGAACATTAGTTCTTTACGCCAGGTTATGTTTGAGCGACCAAGGGTTGCGACGCAAAAGATCTGACCGTTACGCGTTACGTTACGTTACGTTATGTTACGTTGCTTCGTTATGTGCCTTGCTTGCGTGCTTGTGCCTCCTTAGTCTCTCTCTCGTTTACGAAGCAGCGATTCATAATAATATGCTCCTGCCGGGATTCGAACCCGGGCCGCCCGCGTGCAATGCGAGCATTCTACCACTGAACCACCGATGCTATATTCAAATTCTATGCAAAGCTGGTATTCGTAGTGCCGGTGATCTACTTGAATTTGTTCGGATCAATTTTCACTATTATTCCCATAAATTTTTTTGCGCGATTAAGGGGTCTAGCACATTTACTTTTCGAAATACAGGGTGTTGAAATTTTGAAAACTTGAATGTTTTAATTCGATAACTTTAAAATGGATGGATAAATTGATTTGACATTTGGCAGGTTGTTTTTAAATGTTAAAAGGCATATTTTGAAAGAAATTGTATTTTGTGCAACTAGTGTGGATATGATGGCCATATCGCACGAGGGCGAAGTTTGAGCACCACGCCGTAGGCGGAGTGCTCAATCGTTCAAGTGCGATATGGACAATCCACACGAGTCGAGCAGCATATTTTTTCTACGACCCACTTAAGAAAAAATCTAGAGAATGAAAATTTCTATAAACTGTAATACATACATACATACATACATACATATTCATAACTTCAAATTAAACATTTTACAATTCAATTTTATGTTTCCACTAATTTTGTGGTAAGCGTACAGTTCTTGAATCTCCAATTTGTATAATGCTACGGTTTCATTTTTTAAATATACTATGCTGTTATAAGTAGATGTTGCCAGTCGAACTCATGAAGGGTACCGTAGCATTATCTATAATAATGAATATTCTGCTAAATATTTCAAACGTCTACCTGTTGTTGTTATTATTATCAAGCAGAATAATTATTTTTTAAATAAAAGTAACAATTAAAAAAAACTTTTTCACGGGAATCGAACCCGGGTCTACGGCGTGAGAGTCTGGATTGCTTACTACTCGACCACTGAGAAATATGAAAATTGTTTATCTATAACGTCAGATGTACCTATTACATAATTCTATAAAATCTGAGGTCCCCTTGAATACCCATTTTATTCTGTTTTAAGTATTTGTTGGTAATTTGTACGGATTATTTCTTTTAAGTTTATCTTTGTAAATTAATATTTTTGATCCAGTGCGCTTCTATGAGAAACTTTTTTTGACGACAGGTTATTTTGACGTTTCTTTTAAATTGAAAAAAGATGAATGACAGATACTAGACTCGAATGCTGATTGGTGGATTTCATATACGTTCTAAGATGTATATGAAATCATATCCGTTTAGTTAACTGATGGCCTACATTTCCATTTTGTAAACTGTGCAGAATAGTAGTTTGTGCAACTACTGTGGATATGGACAATCCACACGAGTCGAACATTATATTTTTTCTACGATCTATTCAAGAAAAAATCTAGAAAATAAACATTTGAATATACTGTAAAATAAATATAAGTTGAAATTGGAAATGTTCAACATTTTTATTCATAATCGTACCAATTCAATTTTATGTCTTCACTAATTTTTTGTGATCAACGTACAGTTCTTAAATGTACAATTTGTACAATGCTACGGTTCAACTTTTTAAATATACGATGCTGTTATACGTAGATGTTGCCAGTCGGACTCCCTCATGAAGGGTACCGTAAGATTATCTATAATAATGAATATTCTGCTAAATATTTCGAACGTCTACCTGTTGTCGTTATTAATATCAAGCAGAATAATTATTTAAAAATGAAATTAACAGTAAAAAAAAATATCCTCACGGGGAATCGAACCCGGGTCTACAGCGTGAGAGTCTGGTATGCTTACTACTCATCCACCAAAGAATATGAAAATCGTTTATCTATAACGTCAAATGTATTACATAATTTTTCCTTAAAAGGAACTAAAGTTCCTACCGTGTGTCCCGCGACACGTTCTACCTTTTTTTGTATAAAGCATTAGTAACAACTTTCTATATATTAAAAAGACAAAACCGATATGAGGACAGGGGCAATTGATAATACCCCTAGTGGCAGATCCAACACCTGCATGGCCCGGGATTAAATCAAGCGGGGGCCCCTCAAATAGGAAAAAATTATACAAAAAATCTACCAATAAGCTTTATTAACAATGGTGTAATGGAGTTTTTTCTCTAGTTTTTCTTTATCATAAAATTTTTTCTGTATCACGGGGTGCCGGAAGCTTCGTGGGGCCCGTGGCTTGAACCCTGTCTAGCCGCTACGTCAATCCGCCACTGAATGCTCTCAATACTCACTATAAAAACTTTATCAACTACTTCACTGTACATAGACATAGACAAGCATTTCATTCCAGTGCTCTTGTTATAGACAATAACTGTCACTGTCGAATCAACCATAAGCTATTGGCGACGAAGATGAATTACACGAAATTTTCAATTTATTAATTTCGGTGAAATAGTTTATCAATAATTGATGTATGTCGCAATTTTGTCCTTATGTTGATTATAATTGAGGCATTCTTAACATTGTAATTTGAATGAACTAAATACCTTGAGCAAAGAAACAACTACTTTTTCTTAGACATTTCTTATGCAAACAAGACAAATTTTCTATTTGGTGGGCTCAAAGTCGCTAGCCCGAGTTTTGTTAAATAGGTATGCTAAACCCTAAACCCTGGAAAACGGGTTTCTCGCTAATATCTGGCTAAATATGCGAATAAGAGAATTTTTTTTCCAGTAAAAAACGAAAATCGTCGTATTATCTACAAAAGTGGTTCTCATTATTTTTTCGAAAATTCGATAGTTATCGAGATAATGAGACGTAAAAGTCTCCTCATTTCAGCTGCTGCTCTGCCTGTAGGAATTGTGCTGTCTATGCATTAACTTGTAAGCGGGCAGACGAATTGTTCCA
>CAJUYG010001229.1:88598-106552 GCA_910591675.1 Galerucella calmariensis
AAAACTACTTTATTTAATTTAAATGCCTTCAAAGATTAATATAACTATTTTGTCATTATATCTCAATAAATGTGGTTTGACACAAATATGATACATTTTTACAAGAATAAATGTAATTTTCGATAGATAACTCATTTTATTGATGACAATGAATATGTTTTTGTTCATCAACAATATTAATTTCCGGACTTGAAACAAATCCTTTCTTAACGACAAATTAAATATTAGTTAGGCCATATGGAAAATCATATTTATTTGACATAATAAGATTTTGATTGTCACAAATAAATTTTTTTCCCGGTGCACGCTCACCGTCCTATTTTTTGATGGTTTAATTCGCTGTAAACAGGTCGGTAGCGTGAGGAAGACTATGAAGCTAGACTCACCAAAATGTGCACTTTTGTGGCTCCTACTGACTGCCACCTTTTTACCCCTTATTTGCACTTTAACGATCTAAGCAGAGCGCAACTTGGGAAATTCGTGGAATGTTTAAGCACGGGACATTGTATAAATATTTAATGTTTTCAATAAACGCATACAGCTAGAATCTCCTAATATTGGAAAACCTATCCTGGCAACACAATTTTTTTTCCTATAAACACCAAAGACCTCTCAACTTCCCAATATATTCTATTTACTATACACACTTTTAAATGGATACATGTAAGCGACGAAGATTTATAACCTCTAAGTATATCTTTTCGCTCCATTCATCACAAAATTTTCTCATATTCTCTGTAAACTGAATCAGTGATGATGCATTTATACGAAACGCAACGTAATCTCATTGCTCATGCACTAAAGTCCTGATTATGCAATAGTGTCATAATACACAATATCATCGACCAAAACCACCAAGCTGCAATGAAATTTAATTCGTTTACGTCCTCTTTTTATTGCCTAATAAAACACAGACACCAATAATGGTAACATGCCACCAATAGGCATCGTTCAAATACATGAAATAAAATGGTTAATGCATTAATTCTGATCGTTATTATAGGTAGATCGGTTGATTAGACAGCGGATTTTTTTATAAATTTCGTTTTTAGGCATATTAACGGCGCACCAGGTAGCGAACGTGTTATTTTTCTCGTATTTTGTTTAATTAACATTATAATCAACGGTGATTAATGGCACCTCACTAAATTCATTAGGACCATGTTTGGCTTGTGGCACACCCGCCTTATTTTGGAAATACACCAGGCCTCTTGAGAAAAGGAAAAAAAAACTATAAAAATGCAGCGCATTTACAATATACCGAGTGTGTCTGATGGAACTTTTGACTTTTCAGTTCGATTTATAATTGTGTTTTTAGTCTTTGAACCAATTTGAATTCAGCGGTTAAATTCAACGTCTTGATAACGTTAAGAAGAACGATAAAGGATTCGCAGACAACCAAGCTGCTCTGGAGGCACTCAAGAGAGGTTAGTTATAAGCTGGTATGGAATTGCGTACAAGCCTTAACCTCACTCGGAGACCGTTGCAAGATTTCACCAGGTGGTCAAGTTTTGGAAATAAGTGAAATCGAATTCACAAGTGAAATATTTTGATTTTGAATTCACCATCAAAATAGTATAGCTAGTTTTAAATTATAGTGAAACGAAATTATTATAAATTCACTTAAATAAATTTAATTAGAACGACACAATCTGACAACAACGGAATAGCCCTCATATTAGTTCAAACGTAAATTATTAATGAAAAAGAAGAATAATTGAGGTCAAAATTTATCATTTTCATGATAAAAAAATATAATAATAATAAATTAAAATATATCTTAATATAACTTATTGGGGATTTTTATACAGGCTTAGTAAATTGAATTACACATAGGTATACGTTGTTATTTTATTATTACAAAACCAAACACAATACTATAAATACATGTTAGTTTGGTAACTAACACTTCCATAGAAGCGAAGACTACTTAAAATTATTATATCTCAATATGTATAAAAAAATGTCTCATGTTCTTGACGAAGGTACAACTTCTTTCTTACCCTAGTAGATTTGTTCATAACAGATGCTGTTATATGAGCTGCCAAATATGGATCTAAAATGTTTATCATTTCGCCAGCAGCTTCTTTATGAAGTCTGCCTAAAATGATGAAGCACCGTTTTTGGCGTTAAAAAATCATCCTTTACACAAGTTTCACAACACTATTTAGCACTATTTGATGCAGTTCCTTTAAATTTGCCATGTAGATTTAAAAAATATAGAACGTTTCCGCTTCACTCTCGTCTAACTAATAACTGCTTATTACTATGTTAATTAGTAGTATATAGAGTAACTAAAAAGGTTCAAAAAGGTAGTCAAACTGAAAGGAGGGATGTTAAAACTATAAAAAGTATCTGACAAAACCACAACACAAAATTCGATTATTCTAACCCCAAATAAATTAGCATTTCGCAAGTATAAGCGTTTCGACAGCTAAACAGTATTCGATATAATTTGTGAAATTTTTTTGAATTCGAATTTCATTTAACATATTGAATAAGTTCAAAACTGGGATTGATCTAAATCAATCGAAATGTGGGAAATTCCACTAGTGAAATATTTTAAAACTTCCCAACTAGCAAAATGGAATTCTAAAGAGGTTTGAATTGTATAATTTATAATAGTCGAATAGCGTTGTTTCAAGGACTTTTTATTTTTATCAAGCCTTTTGATGCGATAATTTTGTTTTTTAAAGAAAATTGTTGTAATAAATGATTCTATAGTGACTTTTACAACATGCTATAACGCATTATACGAACATTTCTTGTAAAATGATATAATACCTTATAAGCAAGTTTATACAGTATCAAAAGTATCATTTTATGATACTTAATAAGAGTTCTATAATATACTACATAACTAACAGCTACAACATTATAAAATAGTTACTTAAGCTTGTCTTATTGAAGCTGTATAATGTTGTACAATAAATATTGTATAGCATTCAATTGCGTTGCATTATAAAACACTTTTTAGTTATATAGTGCCTAAATATTCTCCGTTATGAAACAGTTATCGTATACCGTTCCATTTGACAATAAAATATTGTTCCAGGCATTTCTTTGTTGTTTCATAAATCACCATGTTTAAATAAGCAATTCTTGTACCGCTATCGCCGCCATTAAGACAAGTTGAGTTGGAAACATGAAACTATATTGAAAAATGTGACTTTATCATTATTTAGAAAATTATATAGTGCAAAAATATCCATATGAAGTGATAAACTATTAAAATCATGAAAAAAAAAAAGTATTTTAGGATATTCTGTTTTTTTATTTTTTTCATACTTGGAACTTAACCAGAATTGAAGCACTCCATTTTCTTGCCAAATATATACCTATAATCTTTCAGTAAAATTCGCGGTGCATCAAAATTTGTGCTAGTAACCATCCCAATGGAATTATAACTTTTACTATCGATGTCCGCCCAAGCGGCCCAAGTCGTTTTGATGTCTCCATTTCTACAAATGAAATGTATGATGCATGTCCAAGTTGGAATATAATTTGGTTCTGATATTCTTCACTAAGAAATGGAATGAATTTTAAACTGCTAGATAACAAAATGTTTCCATTGTGCTCGAAATAACAGCATTATGAAAAAATGTATTGCATTATACAACCATTTTGTGAGACCTTCATAGTGCCGCTTCAATTCCATTTTATAGATGTGACTACATAACATACTATTAAATCATTTTATAGTAGCTGTATAAACGATTATAAAACAGTCGATTGAGAGTTGTATAAATGTGTATTAAACAGTCATATAAGAGTTGTATAAACTTCTAATAGAACTGTTATACAACCAAACAGTTGTATAAAAATGGGCCCTTTTAAGTTGTATAAGGATCATTTAATTGTTTTTTAGACCGTTATAAGAATCTGTGTATCCTATAAGATATATCTTGTAGCTGTTTATACAAACCTTATAAAATTTAAATTGCTACTTGGGCTAGACCCCCAGGTTAGAGACAGATGGAACAAGTCATTGGATCACATTTGTAGAAATTCATGACAGACCTAATAAGCGAAGATAGTACAACTATTAAAGCCATAGCATATCATAGCATGCTAATGAATACCTAGTAGGCTCACAAAGCTAATGGGGTTGACAGACGATGGCCGACACCAGCTATGAGAGAAGATCGTCCTCGAGAGGTTTCCTATGTTAAAACCATAAACTGGTTGAATTACTTAGAGGGACTTCTAGAAGAATTCTCAAAATGCTCCATAAGGCCTAGGAGCTGTGGGGCAGCTCTACATTCCCGATTAGATCAAAACAAATAGCGGTAATAGTGCCTATGAGGATTAAAAATTTATAATTTTAATAAAATCTTTTTTATCATCCTCACTCTCGTTTCGCAACGTTGTCACTTTTCCTTGGGAAGAAGATCGCCCAAAGCTCTTATCTTGATAGTGCATCTCTTTTCCACGCAATAAAACCTGCCTTTTGACCATCTTCGTAACCGAATTTACAATCTCTCCATTTCTTATTTCCTACTATGGCCAGAATATAAACTTTTGGAATGGTTAGTATCCTATCTTTGCGCCGATGTTTCCTGAAGATGTCTGCTACGAAGCGATTAGCAAATTTGATACAAAGGGACCAAAAATTAAATGCAAGAGATGAGAAGCAATTATCTGTCCTTCCCTCACTTTTTATTCTATTGGTTAGGTTATAAATGTGAATATCTTTATAGCTGAGTACACATGACTAGAAAATCAAGAAAACATTTTTGTATTCTGTGTAAAATTTTTATTTAATATTGCAAAGCGCTTTCGGCTGTTAGGCCATCATCAGTGCCATACCTGCAAGTGAGCAATAATCGTTGGAATTTTTTTTTAAAAAGAAATTAGTAAAGAATTACTTACTCGTCAGATATGAAACAAGAAACCTAGTCAAATTTCTACAACACATTAACGTCACTTTTAAAATTACATTAAATTTAAATTTTTTTTTTAAATTTTTCCCCTGATTGGGGTTAAACTGTCTTCATATTATAAACATTTTTAATTTTAATTAAATTCTTCAGCCACTACACGAACACGTGTTAGTAGACCGGAAGACGAAGTGACACTACAAATTTATCAACAACATTATCAGATTGATACCATACAGTTCAGTTAATGATCATCAATTCTAAATTTTCATAGTTTTAAATTACAAAATTCATTTTTTGGATATTTCTGGACTCTTGTTTGGTTGTTTGTTTGAATTAGATTTGGTAATGGGTTCTCATTAGACCCTTAATCTTTTTCTGGTTTGTAGATGTTTTGATTAATTGGTTCTCATTAGACTCTTAATCAGAATTTTTCTCAATGAAAATGACTTACATTGGTTTTGGGATATCATTAGATACATAATTCAACTAATAGTTCACCTTGCATTTAAATATATTTTTGTTATTAATAATTGCTGGATTTTGATTTTACTTACTTCATTCTTTGAATGATTATTGTATTTGGAGTTTCTTTTGCTTATTGATTGGTTATCTATTTTAATTAGATTTAGGAACGGGTTCTCATTAGACCCATAATCTTTTTTGTTTTGGTATCAGATTTGAATAATACGTTCTCATTAGACTTTAAAATCAAATCTGTTTCCTTTATTTAGATGACTGATTTTTGGTTTTGGGGGACTACTGGATTACAACTTTTATTCATTAAAAATTTTTTATTTGAAATTGGGTTCAGATAATTACTTTCATTTATTTACACATATATTTTATAATTTTCAAATTAATTTATTTGCTTTTGGAATCTCTTTTGACCTATTTGTGAGTTTTCTATTTTGAATTAGATTTAGCAATGGGTTCTCATTAGACCCTTAATCTTTTTCGGCATCTTATGATTTGATGGGTTTTCATTTTACTTCTATACTCATGTTGGAAAGCTTGAGTTCTGTGTCCACTTGAATTGTCATTTGTCACTTGTTAATTTTAAATTGAAGTAGTGTCACTTCGTCTTCCGGTCTACTAACACGTGTTCGTGTGTCGTATAGTGGCTGAAGAATTTAATTGAAATTAAAAATGTTCATAATATGAAGACAGTTTAACCCCAATCAGGGGATAAATTTAACAAATTTTTTTTTAAATTTAATGTAATTTTAACAGTGACGTTAATGTGTTGTAGAGATTTGACTAGGTTTCTTGTTTCATATCTGAAGAGTAAGTAATTCTTTACTAATTTCTTTTTAAAAAAATTTTCCAACGATTATTGTTTACTTGCAGGTATAGCACTGATGATGGCCCAACAGCCGAAAGCGCTTTGCAATATTAAATAAAAATTTCTCACAGAATACAAAAATGTTTTCCTGACTTTTTAGGTTATAAATTACGGAAGGCCAGTCCAGCAACCATTTTTCCCGAATTTTTTTGATAAAATTCATTTATATTATTATTATTGGAAATTTTAAGATATTTGCTTCAACTATATTTGATGATAATGTTTGAATTTCAAATATTTCCACATTACCATTTTTTAAAACTTCATCATATTTGATCTAATGTTCAATTTAAACTTGTGACGCGCTTCTATAACACGATTGCTTTATCAAACGAGCGAAGGTATAATGAAACTTTTTTAATGATACGGAGTTTTAAGTACCTTCATTGAAAATGTTCACATGGAAATAAAGTGCAAAAATATGAACAAAAGTATTGAACAAGTTTAAGGTTACCTGTAAATTAATTCACAATAATCACACTTGAACAATCATCTAGGTGAAGTTTAATGAAGCAGAATGGTTGATATCTATTTTGGACGTCAAGAAAATTACCTGAATATTTGTTTATATTCATTCCAAGAGCTACTAAGGGCCAACTACACCGGTGCTATTTAAGCATTTAAGTAGAACTTAGGAAATATGTGTGACCGCACCGCGTCGTTCTTAACGTAAGTCGAAGGTAGGTTCTACTTAAGTCCTAATTAATAAGTGGAAGTGAGGCTATGTTTTGGCAGTTGGCAGACCAAAGTATCAAAATATAGAGAGGTTAGTTTATAAAATGAAACAAAATGGAATTAATAATGGATATAGAGCTTTTTGATGACCTTATTTACGGAATGGAATTAATGGAATGGAATTAATTTGGTGTTCCCAGGAATATAATTCTCAGACAAGATTTTCACAACACCCTATCTGACTATAAATCTTTTAAAAAGTTTCGATTATGAGAAGAAATAGTCCGATTTCTTCCACCACTATTAGAAGATCGATAGTTTCATCCATGAACACTGCGCATAAATCACTGGGTAGACGCAGCTCTTCATTAACTTGATTATATTTTATATTTGTCATAATTTATATACAGTAGTGCTATTCAAAAGATCCTTCCCCCCCTCGTATCTTTTGAACGGCTACACTAACATTAATAAAATTTGAAGGGTGAAAATGAGGTGTTGTAAACTTCTCTACGAATGGTAACAGATGACGTAATAGTTATAGATGACGTCACAGTGCCACTCTGACCAATAATTTTAAATAGGACCTTATGGCAAGTGATATCTCGTTTGAAAGGCATTGACATTGGCTACATAGCCATATTAATTTTGTTTGGGTTCAAACTAATTTTTACGGATAAATCAAATAAATACCAAAATTACTGAAATTATTTTTTTAAATTTAATTAATCAAATATCAACAATGGATTGATTCTTATAGCAAGTGTTCGAAATGTGCTCCGTCTACTTCCTGACAGTAATACATCTTATTAGTAAACTCTTGTCGTACTCGTTCGAATGTGTCAGCTGAAATTGCATTGCATTCTTCAATAATTCTTTCTTTTAAAACTCCAATGCTATCTGATGCCGTAGTATAAACCTTGGATTTCAAGTACCCCCATAGAAAAAAATCTAATGGTGTCAGATCTGGGGACCGAGGTGGTCATTCTATAGGACCTCGCCGGCCGATCCATCTACCTCGATATTATTCATCCAGGTAACGTCTCACTGCACCATAATAATGTGCAGGAGCACCATCTTGTTGAAATGTTATTTTCAGATGGCCGAATTCATCTGGATTATTTTCCAGATTTTCAAGAATTAACCGCTCAATTGCATTTCGTAACATCTCCAGATACGCTTCACCGCTTAAATTTGAATTTGGGAAAACAGAACCAACTATGTGGTTTCCCAAAATACCTACCCAAACATTAATTTTTTCTGGAAATTGGGTATGTTGTTCACGAAAGGTGTGAGGATTTGTGTCACTCCAATACCTTATATTTTGTGTATTCACATTTCCATTGAGGCAAAAAGTACATTCGTCACTAGAACAAATTGTTTTTGTGTAATGTTGGTTTTGACTAATTTTATTTGTCATACATTCACAGAACTCGAGTCTTCTGTCGGGGTCATCATCCGAAAGGTGGTGCACCATTTTCAACTTGTATGGATGAAATTTATTTTCAGCCAACACTCTCTGTACTTTACTTTTACTTACTGCACAGATAGACGCAGCTTTAGTTGAAGAGGAAGTAGGATTTACTACCATTTCAGCAACTATATCAATTTTTTCATCATCACTAAATGTTGGTCGACCAGATCGTTTGGCATCTTGAACACTATCTGTTGCTTCAAACTTGTGAAGAAGCTCCCTCAAATAAGTTCTCGAGATAGGGCGATCTGGGTTTCTCTCAATCAATAAAAGTTCCGTTTCATGGAGATTCTTTGTAGATTCACCAATTATCAAGATAGCTGCTACTTTGTCGGCTTGAGTACGTACCATTTTGCCTATGTGAACTCTTAAACGTCTCGTTAAACAATGATAAAATTGAATATTTAAGCTATTCAGAAAAACTTTGCAAAGCAACAAATACTATTAAATTGAAAACGTCAATTTTTTGACAATTAACCAGAGGCGGACTGAAAAATCTTCAATATTTAAATGTGAAATAATAATTTTGGTATTTATTTAATTCATCTGTCAAAATTAGTTTAAACCCAAACAAGATTAATATGGCTATTTAGCCAATGTCAATGCCTTTCAAACGAGATATCACTGGCAATAAGGTCATATTTGAAATTATTGGCCAGAGTGGCACTGTGACGTCATCTATTACTATTATGTTACCATTCGTAGAGAAGTTTACAACACCATATTTCCACCCTCCAAATTTTATTAATGTAAGTGTAGCCGTTCAAAAGATACGAGGGGTGGAGGGGACTTTTGAATAGCACTGTATAATTGTCATTCTCATGATCAGAATTTAGTGTCACATTTCAATTTTTACCAAAATCAAAATCCCTGTTCGCCTGTCCACATCCTGTCTTTAGTCGACTAAATAAGACACGGTGCAGTTGAATTATACCAAGTTTTACTTGATGAATAAAGTTTTACTCATGAAAGTATTACTTAGGAGAAGAAACGGTGTAGTTGGCCCTAAGAGATTTAATTTACAGGATTTAGGTTCTACTAGTAAGATTTCAAAATTTTAGTCAAAAGTGTGTTGATTTGAATAGAATTTTTTGTTGTCTTTGCTACGTTTGTGTTCTAAAATTCTAGTCTTAAAATTTCTAAAAACTCTACCGATATAAATTTTGTCTCATTTGTCACTACCACATTTCAATTTATAAACTCCTGATTTGTTTAATTTTGCAGATTTTGATTTGTTATTTTTAATGAGTTTGGATGAATTGTCATTTGTTTCCAATATCCATGCCCAAAGTTTCCTAAAATGTTCAAATTTCCACCTTCACGTCTTGCGTAATAAATGAAGTCCCTATGATATAATAAATATTCTGTGACTCTTCAATCTCGCAATTTTGGTTAGGAATCTAGATCCAGGAAATTTGCTTTCTGAAATATACATTTGCCGGCCAAATGCAGAAATATGCCAATATGACCAGTAAAACAGAATGCAGTTAATGCAGCGGTCTTGTGTGGTTAAGTTCATGAATGGATTATGGAAGGAGAACAGTAACGGCAATTTCATTATTAACGAATCTCTCTCCAAGGATCGCAGCACCGTTAATTTCACGGTAGCGGCACTGCAACCGCCTCCAGGTATAGTTATTGAATACACATATTTTAGTATGCAGCAGATTTACTAATTCAACATTCTGCCAAAGTGCAGCTCCAAAAATTCTTACACATATTATATTCTGTACACTTTAAAAACCTTTGATATTCTCAGGGCCGGTTTCATCATATAATGTTAGTGAAGTCGACTTTATACAAAGGAAGCTTTTCGATAAAGTGTCCTCTCAAATTGTGGCGAAGTGAGTTCAGTTTTATAAAGATTTTTTAAGTTGTCTTCTTGTGTCCTTCATTATTTCATGACTTGTTTTTTATTGTATGGTATCCCTGAAACTCGGGTATTTCTTTTTTCTGGTCTTATTTTTATCGCATGTAAAATGTCGTATGAAACAGTGATGATATATTGTATCAGTTTTTGTTTCTCATGACTGAGGTTGTTGGGATTAGTAGAATATAGCAATATTGAATGCATAGAATCTTAGTGTTAACAATAATTACTGCATTGACTGTATGGATTCACCCCTCATCTTTGTACAAGTCGGGAGATGTCTTATCTGCTGTCGGCTTTCTCAACCAAAATCATTCGAAAAACACATACTTCATGTATTTTGTGCTGTATCATTTCAATATCAGAAGAGTTACTAGCTGGCCCCAGAGTATATTTATTTCGAAATAATTTCATTTATATTGTGACAAACCAATTTGGTTTGTTCCATGTTCTTTGGGGTAAGGTACCGTTAAAAAGTAGACTTTACCGCTAAAAAGGCCAGAATTTGACACTTTTCGGTTAAAGACGACGTAACATTGGTTTGACCATTGTGAAACCCAATGATGACTTCAAAGATGCTCTGCGGTTTAAATTCTACTTCAAAAATAATTATGAAAATTTAGATCCGATGATGGCACAAGAAAATTGTTGGTCCCGTTCATCACAACGTAGCGCTACCGAAGCGTTCATCAATTTCCTGCTGAACGCGTGGTTTGTTAACTGATCAGATTGAGCGATGTAGTATCAGTCGCCATTTTTCCAATCAGAATTAAAATACGCTACACGCTACCGATTGATGATGCATGAACTGTCACTCATGACATATGTTGGAAACATATTATAAATATCTTTGTTTGGAGATATTTCAGTTTGTATTTTAGTGAAAATGAGTGAACAGTTGTTTTTTAATGGTTAGAAGTAATACCCATTTCATAATTGTCGTAAATATCAAATAAAATTGAGTTGTTGTTGTATTCATTGACATTTGACATATTATGTCGATGGTTTTATTAGCACGTTCAGCAGAATTACGAACTGATGGATCACTCTAAAAATCGCTACCTGATCAACTTTGTTAGGATGAACGCGACCATTATTATCATCAGTTGTAAAATCAATGATAGAGCACGAGTCCAGAAAATAGGCTTTTTCTATGTGCGCCCGATGATTTTCCGGGAAGGCGACGAAAAGTAGTGCAAGCACGGGAAAAAACATCTATGGATGTTAGACCTGGGACCGAGAGGGTTTTTGCTTGTATCATAGGCCCCACGCCAAGGATTTGGGGATGATAGACAACGTTATTCCCCACTTTAAATTCCCGGTATGGCACCCATGTGTGTAGTTTTTATGGGGAGGGGGTAAATTTTCAAACGTGTAATTGAAATCCATGCACCTCCCAAGTAGCAATTTAAATTCTATAAGGTTTGTATAAACAGCTACAAGATAGATCTTATAGGATACCAAAATTCTTATAACGGTCTACAAAACAATTAAATGATCCTTATACACCTAAAAAGGGCCCATTTTTATACAACTGTTTGGTTGTATAACAGCTCTATTAAAAGTTTATAAAACTCTTATATGACTGTTTAATACACATTTATACAACTCTTAATCGACTGTTTTATAATCATTTATACAGCTACTATAAAATAATTCAATAGTAGTTCATAAAAGCATTTCATTTTTCAGTGGAGAATATCAGAACCAAATTATATAACAATTTTAACGTGCATCCTACATTCGATTTGTAGAAATGGAGACTTATCAAAACGACTTGGGCCGCTTGGGCGGACATCGATAGTAAAAATAATTCCATTTGGATGGCTTAATAGCACAAATTTTGATGCGCCGCAAATTTTACTGATAGATTATAGATATATATTTGGCAAGAAAATGAAGCGCTGCAATTCTGGTTAAGTTTCAAGTATATACTTGAAAAAATAATAATGAAATAGAAAATCCTAAAATACTTTTTTGTACAACTGTCATTAAAAGTGACACTTTTAATGATAGCAAACAATGTTAAAAACGATTGTTTACATAGCAGCGTGTTAAAAATACTTTTAACACTAGTGTTAAAAATATTTTTAGCACGCTGCTATGTAAACGTCTGCCATTCACAACAATCTTTTGATTATTTGAATACTAAAATGCATTTTGAATTTATTGTCATTGCAAATTCGCTCGTTTCATTATCAAAATAGAGAAGTTGTACAAAAAACATTGTATGGTATTTGTGTTAAAAGTGATTTTATTTTGTTCGTGAAATTGTTCAATTCGCTCCGCTCATTTCACAAACGTTTTCACTCACAAAATAAAACCTCACTTTTAACACTCATATCATAAATAACTATTTTTCATGATTTCAATAGTTTATGACTTCATCTGAACATTCTTCCACAATATAATTCTCTAAATAATGATAAAGTCACATTTTTTAATATAGTTTCATGTTTCCAACTCAATTGCTCATAATGGCGGCGATAGCGGTACAAGAATTGCTTATTTAAACATGGCGATTTATTATACAGCAATTTTATCCCAAAGAAATTCCTTAAGCAATATTTTATTGTAAAATGGAAGGGTATACTGTTTTATAACGAAGAATATTCAGGCACTATACAACTAAAAAGTGTTTTATAATGCAACGCAATTGGATGCTATGCAATATTTATTATACAACACTATACATATTCAATAAGACAAGCTTAAGTAACTATTTTATGATGTTGTAGCTGTTAGTTATATAGTATATTATAAAACTCTTATACAATAGGTATAAAAGTCTTATTCGATGATATTTTTGATATTGTATGAACTTGCTTATAAGGTATTATATCATTTTAAAAGAAATGATCGTAGAATGCGTTATAGCATATATTGTATAAGTCACTATAGAATCATTTAATACAACAATTTCCTCCAAAAAACAAAAGTATCTCAACAAAAGGCTTAACAAAAACAAACAATTCTCAAAACAACGCTATTCGACTGTTATACAACAATTCAGTCTTCTAAGAATTCCATTTTGCTAGTTGGACTGGATCATGAGCTCCATTTTAATTCCTGTTTTATGTCGTCAAGGAGAAGGATCATGGGCCCAACGATGTCGTTACGTGATTATTGTTGACAATGAGCTGTAGAACAAAGATTTCAAAACGACGTACCTCTGGGGCGTCGCCAAGTGGCCGCCATAATGGGGCAAACAAAACATGTCATTTTTAGCAATGAACATGTATAATTCAAACTGGGAAATAACGTTGTATATCAGCCACCAACGCCTCTGCGTGGGACCTATGATACATACAAAACCCCTCTAGGCTCCTGGTCTATGTGTGCTGGATGATACTTTTAATTATACCTTTCTGAAAACAAAAACAACTGATGTTCAATTTTAACTGAAGGAAATATTTATACTACAATTTAAGCTGTTATAAAAGCAATAATTTAGTTAGTACTTCCTTTTGAATAATGTTTGTTTAGGTTGATGGGACATTATTATCGAAAGTTGAGTTGAGTTTGAGTTCCGTACTATTGGATGATTGAAGTAATTACGGGAAATTTCAATCGAAATAGTTCAAATGCCTTCTCGTAACTCTCACATGACTTCGTGGGTAGTAATTGTACACTTGTTTTTGTAACTTCTATCAGTATTGGTTTTTCAGGGAATCATATCTGTTGTCTAGAATTGCTGTTTGGTATTGCTGGAGGGAATAAACAATAACGTATTTTTTGCAAATCCGAGACTAAAGTGATCACCATTGTTAGAGACTAAAGTGTCACTTTTACCATAGTAATAATAATCTTCATTTGTTCACCTTACAAATGATTCGTACTGTTGCTCATATAAGTCCAAGAGCCAGAGCCAAAAAAACTGTTTCAATTTCTAAAGGCTGGTTTTTTGTTAAATCGTTGTAGCCGATGGGTACACAAACATGCTCCGGTCAGTCAAGCGTGCCGTAGAACAAGTGTCTCAAGTGCGATATTAAAGGTGTATCATTTGACGGGTGAACAAAATGAATATCTAAAAGCTGAAAATTGTTATACGACTTCTCTATTGTATAAAATAAAAATTGTGCTGGTCAGTCAGTCATCTATTAGAACAGAGCTGGTCAGTCAGTCCGGATAGACCATAGAGATAGTAATAAGGAAGGAGACGACATCTAGTGTTAGGTTCCATATGTACATGTGGAATCAGTGGGCGTGGCTAAGTATGGTACGCAACGCGTTTCTGCACAGAACCGGATTTGATATTTTTCGATATATGAATTTTTAATATTGATAATCGATGTAATGCAGTGAATCCTTTTTAATATTTATAATATTTGTAATACACCCCTGCATATTATTTATCTTACCTGTGGTACGTTATTCCCGAAGATTTCTTAGTATCCACCCCTGTCTCGACTGGTTCAACTTCTAACAGCACAAGAAACCATTTTAGGCAATCAATTAAAACAAAAGTATCTTTAAAAATGTAATTTACAACACCAATGACACTTAAAATAACTTTGACATTAGCGTGGCACGAAAATGGCTGACCGAGTACGCTTTAGATCACGTGACTTCGTCTCTTCCCTTTATTACTATCTCTATGGGATAGACGTAGGATAAATAATTATTAAGTGCAATTCGTTTCTTAAACTTCAAAGTTTGTCTGAGGGTTCAGAATTATGTATTAAACATCAAAACCTTCGTCAGTCATGTGTTCAGTAGAACAACGTCCGTCAGTCAGGTGCAAAAGGTGAAGGTACCTATACCGCGCGGGCCGTTTGAGTTTGAGGCTGCTGCGCTATTTCTACGTTTTGTATTGTTATTTTAACAATCAGAAAACGTCATTTGATGTTTTAAATTGTGGTTCTATGGATAATTACCATTTGTATCGCATCGACAAACGATTTATTTAATCATTTGATACGTTTCGTGCGGTATTATTATGCAAAAAAATAAAAAATTGTGGATTTTAGAAAAGCTTATCTTATCTACACCAGAAAATGTCACTTGATAATGTGATTTTGGCTATTGTAAAACTTGAAATTTAATAACGTTCCTAAACAATTGATTAATCCACATGACAAATTTGTATGAGTTGTAATTTCGCAAAATATTCGTGCTTAGGAAGAAGCATTAATTATTGAAGGTATAAAAAATAAGGAATTGAATCTCTTACGTTGGAAATATAATGTATTTCTCGTACGTTGGAAATAGAATGTATGCGAATGAACGGGTATATTGAAAACGAACTAGAAAATACAGGTATACTCGCAATTTCGCAAGATATACGTGCTTAGGAAGTAGCATTAATTTTGGAAGGTATAAAAAATAGGGAATTTATTTCTTAATTTACATAGTATGAAAAAAAAAAACATTTGTTCAATCGATCTCCTCATTGTCTAGCTCGTCCTCCGAATTGTCGTCACTTCCACTCTCACCATCGGAAATATCCAGCTCTGATACTTCGGAATTCGCTTCCGATTGAGTACCTGAAAAATCAATTAAATTCTTATAATTTAAATTCCTCATGAATTGACTCATCAATTGTTTTATATTATTTACATACCAGAATTATCTTGTACCGGTTGAATCACGACATCGTTTATTAGCTGAGGTAACTGATCACCTTCGAACCAATCGAATTCATAACAATTATCGATGAATTTCCACCCATTCTCTATCGGTGACAATGTCGTCGTGATTTTGCAATGCGCATTACGCCAAATGTTGCTGATGTGGGATACTCTTAAAAATTGTTTCATTAATTCTGCCTCACAAGGCGGCATGCTTGATCCATCGATATTTTTTATTTTCAATTGGAAGGAAGGAGTCTTTGTTATCGTTAGAACTCTTGTATGTTTCGGAAAACATTGCTAATCGTGCCTCGTTGACATATTTTAATTTCTTAAATCCATACAGAGAACAAATAAATTGCTGAATTTTTTCAAATATTGCACATTTGCTGTTCTCCGTAATGTAATCAAGATCAGCGAAGGCATTTTGTAAGCCCAAGCTCTGTCTGAGTAATTGCAGTGGTTTTTTTTGCCTCTTCTATAAAAAGCAGGATTGAAATCGCACCCAGTGAAGGCATGCAATCCTGGCAGTGCATTACACAGAGGTTGACCTAACTTTTTCGCTAATTTCGAGACATTTATCATCCTGCGATGGTTTCCAGTCCCAACTTTTATCCAAATTTTCAACGAACTGAGTAAATTTCCCATGTTTCCCAACATGGATAACGAGGATGTCCGTGTCTGAACATATTATGAGAATATTCGAGTCAGTTGCAATGCTGCAAAAATGGAAAATTATCTTTGTATCTGCCTCTTCGTGTGTTTCACTATTACTCCAGTGATCAATAATGAACTTAACAAAGGCTTCCTTGAATTTCAAGCGAAGCTCTTTAGAAAAATATGTTGTTCTTTTCTGCTCGGGACCGGAGATATTGAAGTCTTGTTTGTCCGACGTATCTCTTAAAACATGTTCGCAATCCTTAATAGACGGCGAAAAATATTTATCAAAAATTATCGCAATATTTCGTGCATCGAATTTCTCAGAAACAAACATAATACGATGTTTATTGTGTTGGGGCTTCAAATGTGAGTAGTATTAATTTTCATTAAAAAATTATGTGGAATAACCGGAATTGCAAAAAATAGCGTATACACCTCTTGACTAAAGTGACATTAATCCCTCGATTAATCCCTTACGTGGATTGCTTTCCTCGGAATCAAACATCACCCGCGGGATTAAAGGGGTTACTTTAGTCGCGGATGTATAATATAATATTGGAGCACATCAAAAGGTTATTTTCGGTACATGTTGAGGTAGGATTTCCAGTGAATTATAATAAAAATGAACTGTCATTTGATTGTTTTACTACTACACTTATTTGAAGGTAAATACTGACGGTCTTTGTACTTTTTTTTAAAGTGTACCTATATTTCCATCCTCCGAATACGTAACTACGTGTAGTCGTGAAATAAAGATATTTCAGTATGCAGGAGATTCACTAATTCAGTGTTGTACTGCGGTATAACAATTTAAAATGTCTCACATATTCTCTTTCCACCTAGTTCCACGTGCTTCCTACGTGTATGAGTAGAATGATTCATACCAAGCAGTATCTTGTGTGCACCGCAAATTAGCTATTTCTGGCAATAAATTAGTCAATTTGATTCTATCGAGACAGGAATTTTGAAGTGAGGAATGAGTGAGATTAGGTAATAAATGCATTAAGGCAATTGTATCCATTACCCCGAAATACTACTTTACATTGTGAACTACAAATATCAGAGCGCGGGTAAGGCAATAATGAATGGTTAGATCAAGTATATGCAAGAAACTTGATCCTACAAGACAGTCAATATTTGGTCAACTGCAAAATGACGTGGTGTAGAATTCTTAGACCAATGCCAATAGCATTCAAGGAGTAGTGCTAAATGCTAAATGGTTAGCTTAGCGGGTAATCTTTCATCATGTTTTATTTATCGCGAAATATCGATGTAAAAATTCAATTGGATTATGTTTGAAGATTTCCAAAATTTCGTATGAATTTCTAATGTGAGCATTCTTTGATCAGCATAAATCAATCGCGGCACTTATTTTTTCCATATATTATATCCTTCCATGGAAAATATTGAATACCCGTTCGCTATCGTTCGTTAGCTATCTCACGTACTTTTATTCGACAATCGCTAGGTACAAGAGCGT
>CAJUYG010001229.1:112174-125044 GCA_910591675.1 Galerucella calmariensis
TATATATATATATATATATATATATATATATATATATATATATATTTATTCTGTAATCTTTGCCATAGTGTAGGTACCTATGTCGCTTATTTTACATATGATGCATGATTTCTAATTTTGGCAGCCGACAACTATCTGTGAAATGACCAAAAAAATCAATTAGCTGAAATATTTACCTGTGTGTGTCTGTATAATTATAATTTCTTGAGATTAACACCATAACTTCAAGTTCAAACCCACAATCTACGACTTATTAACTGTGTAGAGAAAAAAAAACTGTTATCTAACCATTCAAAATTCCTACCTCACGTGACTACATATAATAACTAACAATCCAAATAGAAAAACATGTAAGAAGTTGACGAAAAGTAATTCCGCGACTTTCTAGTAGGTAATTAATTGTAAAGTTATCCGTTGATGAATTCGTAGGAAAATATGCTGGTGAAACAAAATACTATAAAATATGCAAGTATTCGTTTTATCTCTATGTCTGGTATCCGCATAAGAACCATATTTCGTTTAGTCCATATCTGATGAACATCCTGCAGACATGCAAACTGCGTACCAGAATAGGCCAATCCTGGATGAGATAAAATAATTTTTAGAATGGACGAGAGAGTTTGCATTCAAAACATATACAGTGTGGAAACCACTTATGGAATAAAATTCTTTATGTCATTATTTTAGAAAATTATAAAAAATACCTAGACACGTCAACTTTTGAATTAAGTTGTGCGTTATGTAAACATAAATTTAAATGTACAGGGTGATTCACGCAAGTATGCCATATTCGGTGTTGTTTTTTTTAATGAAACACCCTGTATATTTGCATATTTTTGAAATCCTCTTGATGAACCGATTCCAACAAACTAAATAATGTATGGTCAATTATGAATTATACAGGGTGAAATTTTAAAATTAATAATTTATTACACTTGAAATATTGGTAAGTACTTTTTTAAATTAGCTAAATATGGATTTATTAAGAATCTGAACTAACTTAATATTAGACGTATTTGTATATTTAAAAAAACCTGCTACGCCCATGAATTTTATCATAAATATCTGAAAATTGCCCAAAAACGCCAATAATTAGACAAAATCGGTAAATAATGTAGATTGTTTTGAATCGGTAAATAATGTGGATTATTTTCTATTCTGTCAGTTGTTGATGTGTTGACAGTTTATACTGAAAAAGTGAAATATTTGTCAAACACTCTTTTCTTGTCGACATAACAATGAAATATTCAACTGAGACTCACCGAATTGAGATTTTAATGGTGATCGGGTACTGGGATAACTGCAGAAGTCAAGTGGCAAACTTATTTAATCACAGGTATCCCGAGTTTTCTAATATTCCACAAAGTACTGTGTCTAAATTTCATGCACAATTCAGAGAACTTGGACATGTCAAACCATTGAAAAGAAAACCACACTTCGTTGAAGATGATGTGAAAGTGGATATTTTGTTAAGTGTCGAAGAGAATCCAACTCCAAGTACACGTCAAATTGCCCGTGGAAATAATGTTAGTCATACAACTGTTCCAAGATGTCTTCATAAAGAAAAACTTCATCCCTACAAATTAACTTTTGTGCAGGAGTTAACAGAAGACGATCCAGATCATAGAATGGATTTCTGCGAAAGATTGATGAATAAGCTGAACAGAAATGAGATAGCTCTTGGTACCATTCTTTATTCTGACGATCTGACGAATCAACATTCACATTGAATGGAGAGGTAAACCGACAGAAATGTAGATATTGGTCAGCAGAGAATCCTAATTGGATGCGTGAGACACATACTCAGTACCCTCAAAAGGTGAACGTTTGGGCCGGTATTATAGGCATTCATATTATTGGCCCTATATTTATAGATGGAAATTTGACAGCTGAAAAATATTTAAATATGCTTAGAAGAAGAAGTTAGAAGTTATTCCTGCGTTGGCAAACTTATATCCCAACGCAATAGATCCTAGCTTACCGAATGAAAATGATTGGTTCCAGCAAGACGGGGCTTTAATGGTAAGAACTCATTTGGATGAAATCTTCCCCAATAAATGGATTGGACGAAGAGATACTATTGAGTGGCCAGCTAGATCGCCAGACCTTACGCCGTTAGATTTTTTTCTGTGGGGTTATCTCAAGAACAAAGTATCTGCAACACAATCAACTAGGATTGTAGACGTCAAAGACAGGATAACTACAGAAATACGGAATATTTCACCTCAAAATTTGAACAAAGTTGAGGAAGAGTTCTATAGGAGACTGTGCTATTGCCAACAACTAGGTGGAGAAAAGTTGACGTGTCTCGGCATTTTTAATAATTTTCTAAAATAATGACATTAAGAATTTTATTCCATAAGTGGTTTCCACACTGTATATACAGTGTGGAACAGCCAAGTTGAATAAATTTGATAACGAAAAATGAGGGCGTGTTGGGAAAAACGCTTGGACACGTCGATTTTTATTTTTAAATGCGCAGTTTTTTTGAAAAGAGGAATTACATAGTCGTCACAGTAGCCAATACCAACTTTTAAATGCAACTTTATGTATATTATTAATTTTTTTGATTCTTCAGGAAATTCTAATAATAAATTGATGTAGGTAGGTACAATGTCCTATACCTACCTATCCCCAACTGGGGTGCGATTTTCGTGTTCATACTAATATTATGCGTGTAAGGTTATTTCCACATGAATTTTTTCGTATACGGTGCTTAATGTGTATTTTTCGACACCGTTCGAATAAACGTTCGTACACGAAGAATTTAGCAGCCGGCAACACCGCAAAATCGTATATGATCTTGTCACTTGTGACATTTGAGTTGCTGCATGCAGTTCTGATAGTTCTATGCAAAGAATTTACCAACTACTGTATCAAGTGTGGTAAGCCCAAACTGGCTTTTGGTATTACTTATTTAGCATTTTTCGTATACGATTTACTCCCGAATGGTTTCGAAAATCGCACCCCTGTTTCGGAAATATTATGTGATTTTAGATCTATTACAAAAATTAGAACTTAAAAAACTACATTACACTAAAAACCTCATAAGTGATACAAATTATTTCTTAGTAATGTAAAAAAACATTATTGTCAATGTGAGAAATTTCCTAAATGGTCAATGTAAAATTCAGGATATCTGCAGTAATCCGTTTTACAATTGTTTAAGAAATTCATTTAAGATCGTGGTTCATAAAAAAGATCCTGTATTTCACTATAAAAAAAAAGAATCAATAAAGAAATGTGATATGATACGATATGATATTATTAAGGAAATCTTATTTATTTCCATTCATCAAAGAAATCGAAGAAACAATATCTAAATAACATAAAAACTCAATTTTATTTTATTACTTATTTCAATCACAGAAGGCGATAAAAAAATGTGATGAAAAATGTAATCCGGAAATATTATATTCTAGGTTGGTAATTAGATTGAATTAATTGATTAATTACATATACATTTTAAAGACTTCAACTATATACATCCCAAGTAACAAAAATTGATATATAAAAGTTATAAACACCTTTATAAAATCATGTTTGGAAGGTAAATGGTGCCTTAAAATGTGAAATAAGCATATATACAGAGCTTATTCAGCTGTTATAACTCTAAATAGGCCCACGTTAGGCAACCATTGCATAAGGGTATTACGAGCAACTGCATTATAACTGTTCTATGATATTCTTAGAAAAGTTTGAAATACCCTTTATACGACGTTTATATATTCTAACCTCCAAACTGCAGTAAATATGGACACTTTTATAAAGTTACTGTTTAAAGACCACATAAAGATAATTTAGAAGTTAATATACCATTTATATGACGTAAACACCTACATCATCTGAAACAAGATTTTCAGAAGAAACCATAATACTTATATAACTTTAATATTGCTAAATAATATAAACATCAATTATGTATTTAAAACTAATGCATCTGCTTCGCCAATTTAAGTAGGTATGGCGTCTATCACACACTACTACATTATATTAACTTCGGCGATATGGTGAGAAGGGACACAGGAGTACCTGAAAACTGGCATGCGAATCAAATTTTACTGTGAAAATAGATTACGGTACCCCGAAAAAACACAACGCGCCCGTTATTTTATCAAAAATAAAAAAATTTATGAAGCATTTATTTATTTGACAATGTTTTTTTTTTAAAGCGATAATTACAGTCTTCCAGACAAAACTAATTTCTGTGATTAGAGCAACTTATTTTAGTACAATTCTTATAAAATTGTTCAGAAATTATTCATTTTCAACCAAAATTGAATTGTAGCATATCACTCGCAATTAGATTGCAATATGGCGGTAATGGGTATGAGAAAATGCAAACCGCTAGTTCAATAGTTTTATGAAAGGAATTTAAGAGCTTATATTACTCCATTAACTCCTTAATATGGATAGTATGATAAATGTATCTATTTTAAGTCAATGCCTCTTTTCAAATAATCGGTGTTGCCGATTTACTTGCCGGTTATTATCAAGTACCTATGACATAATTATACATTTTGTATTAATATAATGTCTATGATAGCAAAATACTTTTCGTTAATAACTGTATGTAAAATTTTCTGTGGTTTATATTTTATCTCTTCCTCTGGTGACATTTTATTTATTATTTTCAAAGATATCATATGTAGGTATATATCTGGGGAATTAACTCAACGTTTGACAACACTGTATTTTCTAGCCGGCATCAGCCGCCACTTGGTTTCTTCTCCGTCAAGAGCAGGGGAAACTGGAGTTAGTCCTGACCAAGTAGACTCTATTATTTCGCTAAAAGGGGATATAATCGTTCCATTATAGTGGTTAAAACTACAAGTTTTGAAATTGTGGGTGGTATATCTTTGACATATTCTTAAACAGTTTCTATTGGATTTTCAATCCCGTTATGCCAATATGCACCGAATCAATTGTTTTTACACTTATGTTAGGTAGTGTTTATGAAAAAGTTCTTGGATCCTTCGGTATAACGCTGCACTTGACAATCGGTTATTAACCATATTCATGAGTTCTTTTAGAGCAGTGTGCTTCTACTTATGCCGTACTTACTGCCCACGATCTTAATTTCGTTCTGAACTGCTAGTTCAACTCAAACTTGGACATCATTTGAATTTTTGCCATCCTCTTAGCAATTTTACCTTTTACCCTGCGTTTAAAGTTACCACTTTTCTTAATATTTTTCCATTTTCTTGGAATCTCACTCATGATGGAAATGTACTAATTGAAAAGCACTTACAGAATTTTTCAAGCTTAGGTTAAACTTGTTATATAGCACCGCTATCGAGCTAAAATATTTTATAGAATTATCACATGTCCCTCTCTAAATAACTGTCAGAAAACGACATCTGATCCCGTGGAGTTTATCAACGCTATTTTTCTTAAATCACCAAACTATTATATGAATCGATTATATAAACGTTTACAAAGTATGCTATAAAGTATACTATAAAGTATGTACTCAAAAGTGTAGAAAATATGCTTCTATATTGCTTAATGGTATTCATAGAAAGGTCTATAAACCAGTTAAAAAACTGTTATATAGAGGTCTTCTAATTATGTCCTACGATCGCTTTTATCCCAATATAATAGAACTAACTAGTAATATAAGCAAATTGGTATTCCTGTCTTGTCTAATAAACCAAAAAAGCTTTCCGCGAAACCGTTATAAACCACTAATATAGCATTTTGGTAATTAAACGGCTACCAACATATGTTACTTGGGATGTGAACCTTTTATCAACTGTATAAGAAAAACTATACCAAAGAACAAGATTAAAAAAAATATCGCTGTATGTGTGTATCTGGCGCTTATCGGAAGGAGGGAAAAATATAAAAGCAAGAATCAGAAATGAAAAGTATATACGAAAATGCAACTTATCATTCACATTGGATGCACTTTAGAAAAGAAAGTTTGAGGTAAACCTCTCAGAAGGAATTGAAATTAACCTCATCGGTTCATAGTTCACAGGAGAAAGAAAGCTTATTCTTACTACTCGCTATTAAATTGAACCATGCGATGAGCAATCGACATACGTTGCATATCCCTTTCCAGTTCACATGCTTCGCTTCGAAAAAGAATTTACATATTGGTACTGTGTTCCTCATTTCTCTCTCTATAGGAGAGAAGAATTGAAATTTTTGACCAATATCAGTGTATACTGATATTCACCAACGGAGATTATCCGTCGCACATTAAATGTAAAAATTTGCCTCTCAGCGGTGATCGGTGCTACTGGTTCTCGACGAGAGTCACATGTTGGTAAGAAAAAAGGACTGGCTACTCGCCGTCCGGTAGATATTTAAATATTCCAATGATAGTGGCCAAATGTAACGTTACAGTCTTAGCAACATGCTGGCCACTATATCCATTCGCTCCTCCCCATCTACCGATTTGGAAAAATTTGGTTTAGGTTCTGCCAGAAATTGATTTGGTAATGGGTGCAGTGCTCTATCTTGCTGAAAACATATTGATTTGGCAGGAGTTTGTGGGTTTGCTGGCTCAGGATATCAGTTTCGTCAAAGTTGGGCACGACATTATTTTGGAGCAGTTCTTCCACACTCAAGTTGCCATCAATAAAAAAGTGACCTACGATATGATTTCCAGCAATTCCTGCCCAAATATTAACTTTTACAGAATATTGCTTTTATGTTCTTCTTTCACTCAGTGAGGATTTTCATTAGACCAATAGCGGCAATTTTGACGATTAACATGACCGTGAAGTGTGAATGTACTCTTATCAAAAAAAAATACATCTCTCAATTGGATAACATTGTTATCTAACATTGCCATCATTTGTTCACAAGAATACGTTCTCCTATCGAAATCGTCTTCCAAGAGCTCCTGAGTTGGCATTATTCCATAAGGTTGTCTTTTACTTTCCTTAAATATTCGGAAAAATGATGTGTGGCTAACGTTGAGCAGTGGGGCTGCTTTTCAATCAGAATTATGCTAATTGTTCTTTGGGATACAGGCCACAAATTTGGAAATTTTCCGTGAATGAGCGAGAGAATTCCATTTGAGTGTGTGTGATCACCATAACCAATCATTTGTAGAATGGTTATTTTGTGCATACCTGTTAAATGATAATATTATAATTACCGTTAACGAAATTCAAACGACAATAGCACTGATACTGATCACTATAGTCAAACGCACTCTTATCGTGCGGGTTCAAAGGTCACTAACCATATGTACCAAATCAAAAAACACAGAGGTTACCAAAATGTGAGATAACAAATACACCCGGAGAGAAGAAGAAGATTATTTTAACTAACATGAAGATAGCTACATAGACGTACCAAGATACCTACATCATAAATTGTCACTTTGAATTGTCAAGCTGACATTTAAATAAAAACTTTGCTGGTAAAAGACTTTTTAGAATCGCTGAAAACTAAATACATATCCTTCTTTTTCCCGTCAAAATTGCATAAGTCTGTCATATTCATCTTACGGACTTTATTTGAAAGTTATGATTAAACGCATTAAAAGAAAACGAAAACGGTGAGTATGTCTTTGTTGAATCGTATGACCCGCACGATAAGAGTGCCTTTGACTATACGAAAATAAACAAAACTGTTTGTCATCAATTCGAACATTTAATTGAAGAAGTGAGTGAACATCTTAACATAATGTTAACTTCAAAACTTAACTTTGAGACTCAAAATTGTGGAAAGAATTGAAAGGGCTTTGAAATGGTACCCAAGACGACTCCTAATGTCATTTGAATATTTTGATCCTGACCCCTGCTAGTAAGTGAAAGTAGTGGAGTCAAAAATACCAAAAAAATGTTCTCCTTGTTTTTTTACAGTCTGGCTAGAGTTCCGCCGGCTAAATTATGAATTAGAATATCGCCTCGGGGAGGAAGTGTATATGACATATCTAGAAATACGCCAAAAATGTCATAATTTACGCAAGCGCGGTGGAGTTATTCACTAATAATAATATATTATGCTTTCCTCCGCCCAACGGCAGAGAACTCATGTTTCTTGATTGAATTCCGTTCAACGGCGGATTATACTTATTTGTATGAGCTTCGTCTGCAATTTGGTTAATTATTATTTCATTTTAATTTAAGGGGAAGGCGAGTGCAATGATTATATTTCCTCCCCCTTCTCCAAATACACAATGTAATAGGATATCATCATAAATAAATGTGTTTATAATTCTATTTATTTTCTTGGGTTTGTGAGTCTGACAGCGAATGGAACTCGGAACCGGAAAAAATAAACTTTAGTCGGCCTTCAGACGGCTGTCAGACGCTGGCCTCACGGCAAAATTTTAATTTCTAATTCCTATTCGTTGACGCAGCTCATGATAATGATTCTGTGTCGTTTTCGTTCGGCCACCCTGTAGAAGCTAACGTGAACTGTTTTTGTAATTTTATAGATTGTTGGAAGCTTTTTTCATTATAAAAAAAAGATATAACTGATCGAAAGGAAACATATTTTCGAACAGTCGCAAAGAAACATTTCGACTTAACCTTCTGACAACGACAACATAAAAATTGAAATATAAAAACGTTTTATTATTGTACTTTACCTTACTTTTATTCCGTATCAAGTGAAATGGCATTTTTAAGTGTCTAAAGTACCATTAAGAACATGATGTTTTACTTAGAAAAAAGTGAAGTGTAAAACTAGCTATTAAACATTTGAAAATAGGTTTTCTTATGCTCGAACTCAGTATGACATCGCCATCAGCCCCACGACTCTCATTTGAAACCTGCACAATAAAATTAATTGCATTCACCATTTCTTTTTTGTAATTACTCGCTCATTTTCAAGTTATCAGTCTAGTATGAGATACCTCGTCGTTAATTTTTATAGTGCTCAGGGGTATCATCAAAAATACGGAGGTGGAGATGCTAGAAAAGTCAATTCAGAAAAAAATAATTAGAAATGTTATATTTGAATACAGTTTTCCTTTTATCTCATTATAGATAAGATGTATGGGCTTGAACAAATCTTTAATAGTATAATGTGTAGTGAATTTTGCTATTCATTGATTTCACTTGATAACCATGAAATCGATTGAAAAAGTATTTTGATAAACAAATTTCATGACAACTGCCATTCCGACAATTTTATCGCCATTCCAATGAAGCAACCTTATCAGTCCCCAACATCTCCCAATATCCATAAGGGTGGCCCAAGAGTCTGGAAGCGGCCATTTATCTCGTAAATTATTGTACAAAATTTGGGGTACACCTATCTTGGAATATTTTTTTTATTCTGTTATTTAACGTTGGTCTATTTCTGCGACTAAGGCTAATCATCGACGCCGGGAAAACTATACCCCCAACCGGAAATTTTGGCGTACCCACTAGTGTTCCAACCAGTAGTAGCGTTCTTTAACGAGCCCAACATCCATGGACTCGGGACCTCGGTTTTACGTCTTCTCCAAAAGACGGCATATCTACATTATACCTCGTGCTCATTGGTATAATGCCTGTGATCTGTGATATGCCAATCCGCTGCAGGCTGTACGGGCCCTATACGATGGTTTTCCCTGGCCTAGTCACCCATCCAAGTACTAACCATGTCCGACCTTGCTTGACTGTAATTATCGCATCAAACGCGTTCCACTACAGTGCTGGGTCATCGCCCTATTTTGGGATACGTAGATTTCAGATTGGATACTTGCAATCTTGCCATATTTGCTGTTTCTTTGATATTATTAGTAACTTCGTTTTTCTAAATTCATCATATTGGAATCTCTCATTAAATACGAGCTCAACTTTATGTAACTCTAACGATTTGATTCAGAATAGGAGCTCTCTGTATATCCCTGACATGCACTACGTGTAACAGTATGGAAAATATGGTCAAACTCTTATCATGTTTTGACCAATACAACATACTTCCCGACGGTCAGTTCGGATTTCAACGTTATATCCCGCACCAAGATAATCTTCTTTTTTCCAAAAACCATATTTCATGTTGCATAAAATGATAAGCATGGAGTCGTAGCCACCATTTTATTATAGAAAGTGCATTTGACATTGTTTCCAGGAATGTGATACTTATCAAACCAACCAAGAGGCACTGGACTCGAAAGGAGAAAAAAATCGGAAAAGCCAATTTGCTACCTGAAGCATATGGCATCGTCCACTCGAAGGTGAGGGGATAACTAGGTGGGTGGACTGCACGTAGTAGAAGAGTTCTATAAGCAAACAAGCTGCAGTGCTCCCAGGATGCGAACGGCTCCCAAAAAGGGAAAAATGGTCATGGAATTAATTACACCTTCCATTTGAAAGTTGGTAAACAACTGTGATAATTGTGACGCTATCTATGTGTCATCCCACGAAGTTGAGGAGTGATGGTTGTTTATTTTACAATAGATTCAAAGACCATCTTAATAAATTTGGAAGTTTCGCAATTTAACGAAACCTCGAAGATTTTGTGGAAGACAAAATTAAACAACCTCTTTCCGTAAACGTCTCCATTTTAAGATAATGAAACATAAACAGTAATATCTGTTACATCGTTAATTGTTTCAGCGAGCGATAGGTACTCGAAACTGAAGCGTTCTAAAATAACTCTCATAAAATCCAATATAAACCTATTAATCTTTCTCCCAGCCACTTTCCGTTCTCTTAATTAAAATTTGAAATATTTCAATTATTTCCAATGAACATCAAGCAACAACCTCCATAGATTATACTATCACTCCTTCCCTCGAGTAATATTCTTACCGCTGTCGCTTCCCTCCCTTCTCAAACATAATTTATAGAGACGAGTAATAAAACTCTTTTCGGAATCTTTAATTGGACACTATAAATTCAGTATGCGCATCGAAAACAGATCAAAAAAACATGGGTGGAACGTTAGAATTATCGCTGAGTCTAAGGGATGTCCCATAAATATGAAGAAATGATTTGAAAATATTGCATGCCTTTCCAGGGGATAGAAATACGTATTTCATATTTTTTGTTTGTTATAGTTTTTTGAAAACAGACCAAAGTACTAACTTTGTCGAATTCTTATAAGACAATATACGGCTCGTATAAACTGTAACTGTACCAACTCTCTCTCTCTCTCTCTGTATATGGAAGAGTTGTAGCGAAGTATTTTTTGTGTGGAAAAATAGTGAAGAATTGCAAACAAAATTATTAAGCTTGGTAGACAGTGATAGTTTACGAATCCCTGGTACCCATTATATGGTTAGGCGACGAAAGTGACATCAGTGATATTCAGTTGAATTTTTTGGGGTTCATTAAAACTAGTATTGTTTTTTTTTAATAAAGTTTTATTCAATAGATGAATTGCGTTTAATTGCTAGTGGTTAAAATATATAACTTCTCTATCTTTTCAGCAACATCTAGATAACTCAAGTTTTTTCTCAAATTCTGGAAAAATAATAATACTAATTTTCCCCAAAATTGACAAATCATGATAAAGAATTTGACAAAATTAATGACACAACAGTCTTGAAAAGACTATAACCTACAAAATTTATCTTCATATTTATACCCACCAAGAACATGTGCAATTAAATGTGAGTTTTATTAACACCCTCCACCAGCCTGTATCTCATAAACAAACAAGGTTGAAGAAAAATAACTCCCAGGTAATTCGAATTTTTATCACCAATAGGGTACAAGCATAAATTTTGCTATTGGTGGGAATTGACGCTTTATCAGGTCTCCTAACACCTTGCATGCCTATTTTTTCAAAAAAATATAAACTTCACTTTTAAAACGACTTTAAAAATCATAAAAATTGATAGTCCGCCAAAACGCGCTTTACGTCATAAAGATTGTGTGACGTCATTTGTTTACGTTCTTATTCGTGTATGACGCTCTGAGTTATTGTGACCTAATTTGTTTCTGAAAGCTATAAAAATGGATAAGCCGAAAAACAAACTTTGTATTCCAAGTATTGCATTGTTCCAGTGTGTAAATCAAGGTCTATTAAAGCTCCAAACAAAATATTTGTTACTTTACCTGGTGGCGCAAACAAAAATACACTTAAGAGAAGGTCATTACTTTTGTTTATGAAGACCATTTTAATGTAAGTACCTACTTCTATGCTTGTAATTTTCATTCTTAAATAGTTTGAGGTTATGTACCTATATGTCTAGGAATCAACCATAAAAACATCATTTTCTCACGACCACACATCAAAATATGGTAGGTATATATTATATAAATAAAACATAGTTTAAATTGTACTTACGATAATGCTTTAACTCCTCTTATTTCCTCTGCATTAAGGCAGCTGTTTGACTTCATAAATTCAAGCAGCATAAATGAGTCTACTTTGGGCAAGTTATCAGTTTGTGCTCTTACAAAACCTTCGCTAGCCATATTTTCACTCACAAAATATGGTCGCCTACGGCGTCGGTCTGTTTCCAAGCAACAAGCTTTCGAAATCTGTCATGAAATTTTTTCGAGCAATTATCAACGTCCTTGGGTTATTACTACTGAAAATTTTTTCACAGTTCCAAGAACCAATCAAATTTCCTCATTTTTTATCACATGAACAATTTCACCAAATCATGTCAACATTACACTGATAACAGACCATGGGCTGTTTTCACGTTGCTATGGACACATACCTATTGATTTATTTCGATTTTGAAGTTTCAAATATTTAATATTTGGAAATGTCACGATATAATTGTAATTCTATAATTGGTAAAAAATTTTCTATCCGAATAAACCTCGGACATTGATAAATGCTCAAAAATTTTATGACAACTTACTTAAGCTTGTTGCTTGTAGGCTCCGCCTACGGCGTCGGTCTGTTTCCAAGCAACAAGCTTTCGAAATCAGTCATAAAATTTTTTCGAACAATTATCAACGTCCTTGGGTTATTACTACTGATAACAGACCATGGGCAATTATCACG